>JAUMHH010216524.1:309-12419 GCA_032359455.1 Chlamys rubida | reverse complement strand
AAATTAAAATGCCGATGCACAACTACATAAGATACTGATCATTCATGCAAAGTTTCAATGAAATCCACCTGTTAATTTAGGAGGAGTTCTCCGGACAAGGTACTGCGGACTACAGACAGACAGACAGACAGACAGGGTGATTCCAGTATACCCCCCCTAACTTCGTAGCGGGGGTATAATAATATCGCCTGTTTCGGTGAAAGCGGGGATAATAATGATGGGTAATGTATGAATGACCCATCCAGATACGGCAAGGACAACATCATTCAGGCTGATGAAGCAACATATTAATTTTCTAGAAATACATTGAGTTGAAATGACAAACATAAGTGAAGAAAAGCACTATGAAATGTTATAATTATTTAGTTTCTGTGGCATCAATGTTTTGTCTGGAAATGTTAAAGATATTCCTGTCTGAGAGCCTTGCTAAAGGAGCCTCAAAGCCGCTCGTAAGTGTCATTGAATAGAAACTGAAGAATTCCGGAAACCAAGGCTGCTTCAACGTTCCTTTGGGAATTGGCCCAGACCCTGTACAGCCCTTGAGCAAAAGACTGTAAAATAACCTTGAATAAATCTGATTTTATAGATTCTCACGACTCTGAACGAATTCCTGTATAATAATGACAACTCAGTCTGAGAATAATTTTATTACATATTTTGGATTGTGTTACATAAGAGCAAGTGTTTAAGATAAGTAACAATTCTAGCAAGAACAAAAAAATAAAAGTTTTGTGCTTTTAATTTTGAGCAGTGTGTTATTTTCCCGATGAAAATTTCAAAATGCTGGCAACTATATATGAATCTTAGAAAGGAAGAAAAATAAACCATTTTATCCTATTGCATCACTTCCTTTTAACTATTTCACCCCTGAAATTTAATAATGAACTATTCCGACCTTTGAATCGGCAGAATCGGAAATGTTCAAATGTGTTTTTAGGGGTGAATGAGTTAATATCTCTCCAACAACACCTTTTTCTCAAACTCTAAAAGCTTAATAATCTATTCTCATTACATAAGTTAATGGACAATTATTTCTTTTTGTTTTAGATTCTTTCATCTTTTTTCATAACAGTCTTTCTTTTCCACACTAATTCACACACCCTCCCCCCTTAATTACCAACACCAGGCCACCACCCATTTTTCCAAAATACATAACATCCTTTGCAGCCTTTATCACAAACTTTAACTGGGTTGGTTCACTTCACAAAAACATGCCCTGACTTCCTTATGCCATATTATTTATCTTTACATAAGATTTACTGGGGAGGAACGTTTAACTCATTTCACCCCTGAAGTCAAATTTGAACTCTTCCAATTCAAAGGCTGGAATAGTTCATTATGAAATTTCAGGGGTGAATGAGTTAAAAGATGTTCATATGCTTGGCAAGCATCCACTTCGATGAATACCAAAACTCCTCTCATCCAAAAATGTTGATCAAATCTGAGAGGAACCGACAAGACTGTTCATCATTTTGTTTGATGCCAAGAATTTCAAGAGAAATACAAGCAATTTTCTTCGTAACGCCAAGAAATTTGAAACAAATTGAAGCAATGTGAATTTTAATGTTCGCAGAGCCGTCTTCCAATCTGATGCTGTCTGAAACATTATCAACCGTCTCACTACAGCTGAAAATTCAACAATCCCTTTCTGCTGATAAATGTATTGATTTAAATATAATATTTTCAAGAAGCTCTACTAAGAACAGACAATATACATTAAGAATCCATGTGCCACTGCTCTGTGGTTTTTCCTATGTGCAGTAGCCTCCCCTTATTAACTTCTTTTGGATATAACTTTAACTCATTCACCCCTAAAGACACATTTGAACCCTTCCAATTCAAAGGTTGAAATAGTCCATTATGAAATTTCAGGGGTGAATGAGTTAAATCAATTAGGCCAGCTGGACGCTTCCGCCGACCAGGTAGCTCAATCATAATATAGCAGCCTGAAGTTCAGGGTTGGAATCTGGATCTAGCCTCGTGTTTTATTTTCATTACACTAAGAACATTGTTGTTGTTTATATTTTGTTTATTTCATCTTTAACATTTTTCTCATAAAAGTCTCACAAGGTATGGTTTTCTTTAATTTTCATAAATGTTTCATCGAAGCTATAGTCATGCCGGTGGAAAAATCAGTTTCAAATATTAAGTTACAATTTTGTCGGCAATGGTACGAAGATCCTTAAATAGATACATGTCATAGGCAGAAGAAATTTGAAATAACAAAAACTTTATTTTTTAGCAAAGTACAGGATTTTTTTTTTTTTTTTTTTTATTTTTAGCGAATTACATCGTCCTTGAATGACCTTAATAGGATGTTAAACAAAATAAAACCAAGTAGCAAATTACAGACTGTACCTTAGACTTTTGAAATAAATCAGGTTTTCATGATGTTTGGGTGAATAACATACAAAGAGACAGCCAACAACACAGATAGACTATTCGAGACATACCAATTTGTATTAAATAAAGCTTGAAATTTTATGTGCAGAAATCTGTCCAGCTTGTTCCTTCCGTATTTTATTGTTTTATTTTTTGTAGCTGCTTATCTAACCCTATCTATCTTATTTCTATTTGTATGTTTACTTATAATTGGTTATACAGAGCTGGACTCCAGGTCTGTCCATACTGACATCAGGACAGCTCAACATAACCTCGACAAGTAGACCACTACATTCATATATGATTGAGAAGGCTCTTGAAGAATTAAAATGAAAAAAGAAAATTGTGGAAAAATGTAGTTCATGTCGTACTTCAGTACAGACAATTAAAGATGCAGATCTAGTTTGTCCTAAATACCAACCATTTATTTCATAAAGCTGAACAATGTATAAAGTGACAAGATTTGTATTTTGGTCATGAAATTCAAATCAAGATTCTTATTATGGTCATCGAAATTCAACATCTCAAGATCAATTTCTATATTTTGGTCAATCAAGATCAATTGCAAGTTTCTGATTTTGTCATGAAATTCAACATCTGAGGATCAAGTTTCTGATTTTGTCATGAAATTCAACATCTAAGGATCAAGTTTCTGATTTTGTCATGAAATTCAACATCTGAGGATCAAGTTTCTGATTTTGTCATGAAATTCAACATCTGAGGATCAAGTTTCTGATTTTGGTCATGAAATTCATCATCTATGAAGATCAGACATCTTCCAAATAAAATATTATGAATCAATTTGAATGTGTGTATAAAATATTTCTTTTCAGAGAAACAATTGTGTTTTCTTTTTTGGCATTTTCAAATAAATTCAAACAAATATTGTAACTATGGTGGCAAGAGCTAATGTATGTTAAATATAAGCTGCAACGTATACGTTACACAACAACGTATACGTTACACAACAACGTATACGTTACACAACTAATAATACTACGACCTTCATTTATGTAAAACAGTCAGAAGCCAAGATCAATATATCACTGTATGCAAAAAAATCTGTTCCCGAGTCGTGTTCTCCCTGTTGTTACATTAGAATCAATGCTGTGCGCTTTATCTAAAGCTCTTTATAGATCATCATCCCGCGATACCTCACTCCAGCTTAAATTCAATCTGTGTGGAAAATTACCACTTTTCTCCTAAAATTTCCCATTTGCTTCATTCTATTATATTGTGTTGGCCAGCTGTGCATCATTTACTTTTTGCTTCCGTTTCGGTCAATATCGCTTTTTCAGGTTCATATAATCACATATTCACCTCAACAAAAGTCTGTAATTGATAAATATCTCCATACATCAACTGCACATATATATATATATATAATAGAGCCATGGGCCCGTTTTCACGAAACTGTTCTATAATGATCATTCAAGCATGGATTTTGTTTTCCAGCCTAATTTCTTGTTCTGGTTATAAATTAATAATAAAATTTTATTTTGTCAATGATTTTGAAAACATTTGAAGAGACTTTATTAAAAGCCGAATACTGTTTTAAATATTTACATTTTACTTTTTGATCATTTGACATGATTTAACCCATTCACCCCTAAAGTCATCTTTGAACCTTATACCACCTACTGGTAGCATAATAAATTCATTATCATGGATTGTCAGTATAAGAATTCTCAAGATGAAGTTAAGAACAACTTGAGAATGGATTTTCCCATTTGGAATGTATTTTCTCAAAAAAACACACCTCGCACTAGGTGACTTCCTAAACAGGAAATAGTGTCCACACAAAGGTGTTTCATGTAACAAAAGAGTCCGTCATAAACAAATCTTTACAAAATTTTGAAAACAAGTTGTGAGGATAACGAACACCTTACAATTTAAGCGGAGATGTGCATATTGTTTTAAAAATATTTTTCTACAAAGTTTTAAGGTGCATGGTATACTTCCACAAAATCTATTTTTTTATGTTTGTCATAGAACTAGGAGCCTAGAAGTCAGTAAAAAGATATGAGTTAAAACCTCTATTAAATTGACTTTTTATGAATTGAGAAAAATCTAAGGTTGCGGTATACAGATTTTATCCATGTGCTCCCGATGAGAAAATTGTTGAGAAAAAGATGTCTAGGGACCTTATAAGGATTAAGGAAGAAGAATCCACAGACATCAATATTTAAGAGACAACTTTATTTACGCGGAAGCCAACATCAGGTTTTAAGGTAAGCCTGCCAAGAAAATTAGCTGACTCCAGTCAAAACGTCGTGTCAGGCTAACAAATATACGATGCGTCTGACTGATATAAACTCTGTGAAAGTGAATACACGATCCTTTTGGCATCAACAGTAGCCAACAACAGTATTAGCCCACTAAAGTATGGTGTTATAACTGCATAGGTGTCAACCTCTGAAACCCCGATGAGGGAGATCTCCCTCATTCCACATTTCCTATGAGGGAGAAAGTGAGTGAAACGCAACTGAAACTGCTTTGCTCAATTTATTTTTCCCTTTTTATGCCTCAAAATAACTCCAAAAGCATTCATTTGATTCAGACACACCTGCTAAGATCATTACACACACCCTGCAGTAACTAGGAGATCATTTGACCACAGGATGTAGATTTTGAGTTTGTGTGAGATTGAACTTGAATGAGGGAGTTTTGAGGGAGATTGGTAAATTTTGGTCAAAATGAGGGAGTCTCTCTCCTAATGAGGGAATCTTGACAGCTATGTTATTGTATGCAGACAATCTCTGTAAAAATTCGTTTTTTTTATGAATGGGAAATTTGAGATTATTGATATTTACAAAATTTATCTGTATTGGCAATGTATTAACTTGCCACAATTAACTACATAATTTTAAGTACCAGTTATATTTTAGAAGACCGTAACTCTTGAGTGATGTTTGTGACACCATTCCAATTGTAACGCCATAATCATAATGTCAGAGATTGCAGGCCACAACACACCGGTTGTTTGCAGTTCCAGTTTGTCAGCAATTCTGGGCTATATATAACTCTGAACGGAAAGCAGTTCAACCCTAAAATATATGCCGACATTTCATGTCATTGAACCGCTGTTTCTTCAATGGTGACCCTTCAGTTCAAAGACCTAACACCCCCCCCCCCAAACTCCACTCCACAAACCCCCGTCCCTGCAAATGTACCGGATAACAAGCGAGTCACATTACTGGTGTCATATGTCGAATGAAGATACCGCATTTGATTTTGTATGCATACAGCATTACTTTCCCCCTTCCTATGTAATGACGATATAGAATATATTTTACATAAATTACTGTTTTCTGTCAGGATAAATTTGCCCTCATCCTGGAGAGCAAAAAACATTTATAAACTTGGGCAAAAATTTCTCATCACAATATGGCAAATTATTGAACAAGAACCAGGATATATAATACTTCACTGTGCAACTCATTCACCCCTAAAATTTCGTAATGAACTATTCCAACCTTTGAATTGGAGGAGTTCAAATAAGTCTTCAGGGGTGAACGAGTTAGTTCTTGTATATATAAAATATACAAAAAAAATGTACTTACATATTTGCCTTCTGTGCCAGCCTCAAACGTGACCTCGCTGAATTTTGGGGGCAGGCTGCCGGACTTGACACGCTCAAACTTCACTTGCACAGGTCCCTGTAAATCCATGAAAGACAGTGTTAAAGGGAGATAGTCATTTTACATAATAGATATTTGCATGCACCAAATACTGTGAAATCATTAATTTTCGTGGGTTTTTTAATTTCGTTGATTTTGTGGGTAATCTGCATTCACAAGTTCGTCGTAAGAATAGCTCTTCTGAGCTA
This sequence comes from Chlamys rubida, assembly GCA_032359455.1. Taxonomy (NCBI): domain Eukaryota; kingdom Metazoa; phylum Mollusca; class Bivalvia; order Pectinida; family Pectinidae; genus Chlamys; species Chlamys rubida. The sequence goes on along the minus strand of JAUMHH010216524.1, from coordinate 6,208 downwards.
AAGTTGCATTGTTACAAACACGACTCTAAATAAAAATTCTTGTATCTTGCATCTTGTACAATTAGTCTGAGAGAGTAAGACGATTATCTATTGGTCTACATAAACAGAGACAAATGCATGAAATCTGTTGACAAAGACATGTAAACAGTATTGTTTGTGACGATGGACATGAAGATAAACAGAACAACGTCAACAAATGTGTATAGCATACAAAGGGAATTATGTTGACTGGAAAAGGGGTGACCCCCTGGGAGGATACGAGCCTTGGAATTGCCAAGTTCTAAGAGATTGAAGTACTTCAGACAAGCAGCAGTTATATTCTAAAGTGGAACTGTGAAAAGCATTCAATAACTACTGTTTTTCTATGGATGCTTTGGGAGTTTCGATGTGGAAGGTTGTGTTCATTACCAAAAGGGAAGTCCAAGGACAACTACAAGTAAACATAGAGGAATGTTGTGGGCGCCATCTTTGTTTTAGGTAGATAACACTATTTCTGATGTCTCATTACTCACGGCATTCAACATGTCATCGAAACCAGTGTGTTCACCACGAAATCCGGCAACGGAAGAGCGGAAGAGATTTTCAGTTTCACAGCAGGAAATGGTCATGGTCTTTGTATGGACCCTTATACACATGTGCTATGTACAGGGCAGTTGAAAACATATTCTCTATTCGTTTTACTGCAGAATTACAATATGGCATATAAAAGCATGTTAACGATTATACATTTCACATTGTAGATGCAGACTGCCATCGGGTTGATAATCGGGCAATTATTAAGAATGGAAGAAATTTCGAAGTTTAACAGCAGGACCTGGTCATTGTCTTTTAATGGACCTTTACATACATGTAACAGGTAATATCAGCTAACTCGTCACATGTGCTATAACCAGGGTAGTTGAAAAAATATGCTCTATTCGTTTTATTGTAAAATGACATAATATGGCATATCAACGTATGTCAACGATTATAACTATGACATACTATTGTGTAGAAGATGCAGGCTACCATCGGGTTGAGATTTCTTCTCCATATCTTTAAGGTAGGGGACTACTTAGTATTCTATTTAACCTTTAGACTAGAGAAGATGTCTTAATTTGAAATTTCTAGAGGTATTATATCATGCTGTCTCATTAAATGCATGATAAACAGGTTTATTCATTTAAGAAATTATGGTCAGGTGTTCAGAATATTTTTAAAGAGGAATCGTACCTGTGTATGCATGATATATTTTAAAATAGAGCTTACTAACGCCCAGTGCGCAAGATTTATGCATTTTACATTCTATACATGATAGTATATTGTGGTTTGTCACTGTTATTGACAACAAATTTAAGGGCACCTATCCCATTGCAGGCAAAATACTTGAGAAATTCACTGTGAATTTTCGTGAAGTAAACTCCCCTTAATTTTGCTTTCTATATATCTGTAGTACGTACCATTGTACTACCATTTACCAAGGAGCACATTGGTAAGAGTGACAGTTTAATAATCGGAGATCCAGGGTTGAAATCCTGATCGGGACCTGTTGCATTTTTAACACTCAGAACACTGTTCTTAATTTATTTTTATTTTTTAAGGAATGTCCAAGTTTTGTTTTGGTATATACGCTATATACCGGAAAAAAAATGTGCACTTTGCCGGTTTATGCAAAAAAGTGCACAGTTAAAGATTTCTTTAATTTTTACGTAAACTAAACAATTGCACTAAAAACAGCTGCGTTGTAATTTTCATTCCTGAATTGTAAAAAGTAGTTCCGGTTGTTTTTCTTTTTAGGTATATACGATATATACCCAAAAGATTATTATGGGGGAGATAGGCAAAATTAAATTATTTCATATTAATGTAGATTTTTTTCCATAAATTTTTCGAAAGAAAGTATTTTTTGCAAGAAATATATCATCAGCATTTTATTTAGTTATGTTGGAAACTTTTTCAATACATTTAAGTTTTTTCCAGTGGTACTAGGATCCTTAAAACACACTTTAAAGTCGATAAAAAAAACTGTATAAACTAAGCTAATATGATGTTACACACTGCGTTGTCAGAATATTATTGAGATAAACATTTGAAAAGAAGTATATAATAATGATTATCCATAGTAGAATTATATTTTAATCTCAAAATCTAAGAGTGAATAAATACACATGTCTCACAATACACATGCCATGAGTAAAAACCTCACGTTTAAGGATGTGCCTGTTTATAAATGTAAGGCGGACGATTTTTATTAGCTTTGTCTTTGTCACTTTTGTAACTTTAAACGTTTTAGAGAACCAGAGACCCGGCAGTAATCCTGTCCAACTCTCATCATACTGTACAAATATCAGCGCTTCTTTCTAGGCCTCGTATATATGGTGTCCGGGCTCCCAGTCACATTGTTGAATATATTTGTCAAACACCAACAACATCTTACTCTCTAATTATGCAAATTATTTTGCCGTCTTCAAGGGTTAACCACTGAGGCGGATCGTACTGGAGCTACAGTATACAGGTGTGTACTAGGCTCAATGATAATATCTGTACAGTCTCAATTTGACATCAATTGTTTTGGTATGGAACATTTATGTTTCCAGTTTTCTCTTTTTGTTGGCACTTTCGTATTTGTATGTTTATGTTCGCCACTGTTGTTCTTAAACCTAAGCGAATATCAATTTTTGTTTGGCATAGGTGTTATAGTTTGGTAGTACCGCCGTTTCTCTGGAAAATTATCCGAATTATATCTTTTCATTAGAAAAATTTGATGGATTATGTTTTGTCCGTGTACATGGTATCAAAGGTATACACGACAAGGATAACGGCATGTCACTTTTATGCTTGGATATCTAATTTGGTCATACTTTCAGCAAATTATAACCAAATTTTTTGTACAAATCATCCTCTGATACAATTTTAACTCTTAAAAATATTGATCCTTTTTTATCAATTTAAAATTGTTGATTATCGCCATTGCCACTTATTGGACATTCAAGACTTCCTCACAAGCGACTTTCAAATAATATATATTCACTGTACTATTCAACGTTTCCTTAATACAGCAGTTATGGAGAATATATATACATGTATGTTTCACAAAATTATAATGAACTTTGCCTTTAAACTTGTTAAATGTAACTATCGCCGATTTTGTCGAATCAATAATAATGGACACGTAGACTAAGGCATTAACAATACATGATCTACTCCACATACTGATTGCACGCACAAGGTACTGGTACACTTTATTGCTGCATAACAAATAGACAATAATTCCACAATTCAGCATGATTTGCAATATACATGTACGTTATTAGATATGTAATATTGTATGTAGACGAAGGCGCCCCCACAACATTGTTTAATTTGTACCTGAATACAATTTCATTATGTAGTGTGGCATATCACTTTTCGTTAAGGCTATGCATACCTGTCCTGTGCACGTATATATAGGGTGTGTTCGTGTGTGTGTACAGTCTTACAGGGAAGCCATAGCTTCAAACTCACTCACCCGTTACATTACGGTCTTTTACCAACGCACACACACTCTAGGTAGCTTAGCATAATAGCCTTACCTGGAGTATTGTGTACTCTTTTTGGCACATAATATACAATATTCATCATTTTTAAATACCACCATCACCATCGTGGTAGTAGGAATGATAAAATAATAATTTATTACATTTTTATATGTTATTATATAATAGCGTTAAGCTAACAATCATGCTTAAAAATGCCTCTATACTGATTGGATAGACTAGACAATCATGCCCGTTCCATTAATTTGCTTCCTTGTTGAGGTAAATGAGGTACGGTATATATATATACAGACCATATTTTGTACGATTCGGCACCGAGGAGGGGCGCTGTAACACAATCTGAATGGTAAGTAGCCGTGTGTTTAAGTCACCCGGGTAGAACGAATTGCATGTCGGGTGGATTGATTATACATGTAATATATACATATATACATGCAGTGCCGGTATACATGTTGTGCATAGGGGACGTGTAGTCAGGGTGATTCGTTTAGGTAAGTGTTGTCCACAGAATTTCCTTTATGTCAGTTAACAATATATAACATTTTCAAACAATGTGAGAGATCTGTAATATTACGGGAATTTGCTTTTATGATTGTTGGTGCATGAACAGTGTTTACTATGATAGGAAACTGGCAGTCAAAACAATAGATATATAAAAAGAGCATATATTGAACATACAATGTGTGATTTGTACACGTATGAGAAGCATGGGATTACCGTTTACCACTCAAGCTCCTCATTTGACTCTCAGTTACAATAACAGTATTTCTAGTACAGTGTGATTAACCATTTCTCAGGTAAATACAGACATTGTGTAAGTACCTTTTTGTAAGATATTTTTTGTTCTGTGTTACGTGTAGTTATGTGTTATTTAATTACAAGTCGTTGTAACGCTATCTGTCGCTATGTCTATAAACAGAATATCGGTATTAAATTGTGTTTTGAAATTAATTGAGACAAAAGTAGGAACCCAGATGCAACTTCTTTGAAACAATAAGGCTTTCCATGTAGAACACAGGTACGTAAATACTCTTTTTCCCCAAAACAATCACTGACTGGAACTCTTTGCCGCCTGACATCGCATCAATTTCCTCAACCGTAAACTTCAAATCCTCGATTCGTTCTCTCTATTAATTATCACTTCTTTCTTCTTTTTAACGCCAACGCCTCACTCACAACTTGACATGATCTTCAGATTATTGAAGGTGGTCAATATTATGTAGATGTAGATGTAGATATCTATGAGATCTGCAGCAGTAAATGGAAGAAGAAGAATCTTAATATTAGTTACATGTATGAATAGCGATACAATAGAATAAGTTAATGGTGACCTACTTCACAGAAGCTTTGTTTTTCTTGATGGCCTCCTCGACGAGTAGGAAGGGCAGGGCATCCATTTTCGCCTGGGGTACAACCTCGCGTCGACTTCACGAGATACTACGGTGTGGGAATGTTCAGGATCACTTATCGGCGAACAGGATGATGTCTGATATTGTTGCTACGGTAGAAGTCACATGACGTCATCAACAAAAGGACAATGCATTAAGTATATGACGTCACTATGCCTATCACGTGTTCGCATGAGGAACAATTGAAATTAAAGCATGTACAAAAAATAATATTGTCTTCATTCTCCTATGAATCATATAGCCGTCTTCCTACTTTCGTATATATTCTTTTATTGCTATGCCAAGAATACTTTAGGAATAAAAGGTTTGACAAAAACCTTAAAGGGACAGTTTAGTAAAGTTTTTTTTTAAATCTTGTTACAATAGTCTTCACCATAATAGTTTGATACTCCTTGTGAACAATTCATGTAAAGAAATTTACAAGGGACAATGTTTTCTTGACGTTTAAAACAGTAATGAAGAAATCCTTAACTGTACAGCCGTACGTTTTAGCGGCGGCTGTCGGTGAACTAAATGTTTTTCCAGCCAATTCCAGCCAAGGAAAGAAGGTAAATTATTCCTTTATTCACCTAGCTTCTTTGAAATACAACAGAGACGTATATTACATAAACATATCAAGTGAGTCTCCTGATGGAAAATAACGATCGGATTTGGATAATATATATTCATAAAAATGAATAATTATAAGATAATTTTCGGCATTTCTACCTGTCTGACCAACGTTTTATCAAGGATTTCCCTGCTACAACGCATGCACATAGCACGCCATTTCATTGTAAACAAAATGACTTAGCCGTGAGAGGTGTTGGTTAGTGAAAACCGTTACCGCGTCATGCAGCTACGAAAGCGAAAAGTTGTCAAATGGACAAAAGATAGAAAGGTAACTGGTTGTAAAAACCTTGTGTTGCCTTGTTTAACCATGTACCGACTTTTTAATAAAATTTACTTGAACTTGAATTCACTTGATTTAAATTC
>JAUMHH010216523.1:0-27352 GCA_032359455.1 Chlamys rubida | reverse complement strand
GTATTGTGTTGTAAGTACACATTGAATTGTGTTGTGTTGTAAGTACACATTGAATTGTGTTGTGTTGTAAGTACACATTGAATTGTGTTGTGTTGTAAGTACCCATTGAATTGTATTGTGTTGTAAGTACACATTGAATTGTATTGTGTTGTAAGTACACATTGAATTGTGTTGTGTTGTAAGTACCCATTGAATTGTATTGTGTTGTAAGTACACAAGCATATTTTCTTGTTTGTTTGCGCGTGGTCCTTACCATGTTTATCCTTGAATCGCTCAAATCTGCGTTTATCTTGTGTTATATGAGCTTTGTTTATATTTTCGGTTAATAGTCTCGTTTTGAAAGGTTGTGGTATATACACATGTACTAATATCAGGACATGGGTTCTCGCAGACCTTTGTTCCATGTCTGCTTAGGCACGTGTCTAGTACAATAGAGAAAGAACAGTGACACTAGTTCAGTTGAGGAGTTAACATTGTGAAATTGATAACCAGATCCATATACACTGGTTTATATCATTATTTGGATATTTGTATAACTCGATTATCCCTGACGTAGAGAGACATGCCTCCTCTCTAATCGTATCAAATATTCCGTGATTATTCAGCAGCGTACAAAAGTTCACATTACTTAGATATGGTTAAATATACATGTAGCTTAACTCTGTCAATTATAACTGTAACCTGTACCAGCGGTCAACAGCTTTCCTAATATGACACAAAGAGAAAGCCGTTGTCTGAGTTTATTAAATACAAACCGGTACACGACTGAAGCACGTTATTAACACCATCACCTCATCATTGTTGTTTGTTCAAACTTTTCGTGATAAATAAGAAATGAATAAAAATGAATTAATATAGTCACGTTTTTGATAAGAAAACCCTTTATTTACCAAGGATACAAACATGTTAAGCCAACGAATAATCTAATACATGGTCCTCAATTGAGAATATTTCAAACGGTCATGACGCACTTGGTAAGATTATTGATTCGGTCAAACTACGACTACAGGAAACTATGAAAACATTCATCTATGTCTACTCTCATATTTATCTCTGATAAATGAGATGTGTTATTCCACTAGAGATAGGTTATCGTAGATGTACGGCCGAATGAGGGGGAGCAGAAGTAACAGACTATCATGTGTATGTCAAACTTAATTAAATATAGCGGGAGTGCTTTATTTCAAATGCCGCAAATGCATTCCTGTAAACTATACTGCTTTTGGAAGGAGGGTTTTTTATTTAAATTAAACTTGACTGCTTTACTGGGGTTTGTTATCAGATACACGAATCAGCGTTGTTGCGATTGATGTGTTTATGATATCAGAAATATCGGTATTCATATCTTATTTATATAGTTTTAATTGTTTTGATCGAAGTTCCTTTAAGCTAACAAAGCTTGGTAAAACACGTCATATCAACAGATTCTGAACTTCAGAATGTCATGATGCTTCAAGTTTTGTCAGCTTCCTAACGAATACATTATTACATAATACTATATATTGCTAATTGCAATCCCGATTCTCTAACTGTCACTTAACTAGGACCTGCATATTTCAAGAAATAAAAATAAGTAAAACAAGGATTACATTTATGAATCAACTAGGGTGTGTAACCAATATTTCGGTTCTGTAAGTAATCTTAGATATAGTTTGGCGAATTTTAGAGCTTATGAGTATGAAGAGACTTTTTATGTCTACTAGAAACGTGCTGCATGATATATAAATCTCCTAAATGATATTCGATTACATGAAAAAATCTATTTATAAACCACCTCACAGCTATGGATAATTAACTCCCTACATCATCAGATGTCGTATCCTCGGGCCTAATTCCTCCCACCGACAGTATCTTTACGGCAAATTCCCTGCTAACGATGCACTTATTCAAAACTAGGTCTTCATTAACGTGTAATGGGTGTGTGTACAAAATTGGAAATTGCCGTACATTACGAATCACGAAAAACGAAACTTGAAAAGAGTGAAACTAAGTAAATTATAATGTTCCGTACCTGGTACATGTATGTTAAACACTATTAAAACATTTATAGTATTTCTTGTACAGTGATATATAACTACATTTACAGTGTTATTGAGTGCAACAAGGGTCAAAATATGATATATGCTCTTAGCTACCTTGGGTGTGTCTGGTGTTGTATGTATATCTACTTTATTTATAATCCTTATGTGTTTAAAATCATGATAATCACTAATCTTCTGTGAAACAGTATGTTTTATATAAAAATACATCCATACCTGTTAATCCGATTTGGAGTGTCTTGCATTGTAGCAACGATCAAAACAAAAATAATAAAAATCAAATTAAAAAAATAAAGTCAAAATGTTATATTAAAATAGCTATTGTATTGTATATTCATTTCAAGTTGCTACATTTTGTATGCCAGTATATACAATATAAAGCAGAATTTATTATAAATACATCCTCCCGAAATACCTTTGAAAACGGAAAAAGAAAAACCCAAGAACTTGTAGAATCATGTTTTGTCTAACTTTGAATAAATATGTATTTATAACAACATGTGCACCTCTAAAAAACCTCCCGTCGAGTATAAGACGATCATAAAAGCCATGTGTTAGACATTAAATTTGCATCTTCTAAATTTACTATATACATTCTTGTCACAAACGAAAACGTAAAAAGAAAGCACGTTTTCTGAATGTTTCATACACAAGAATTCACCGGTATCAAAGAACCCTTAGTTTCTATATCAACGAATAAAAAGTGAAGATTAAATGAAAAGTGAAGCAAAGCTTCTCAAATTCTGTCAATGTTTATGTCTGTCTTTGATTCCGGCCCTTTTCTACTTTAACACGTTGATGTACCCATCACCCCCTAACTACACGTATGTCGGTGAAGCGTATGTCATATAGAACATCAGCATTATTTCAAAAATCTTAATTGTGTTGATTTTTTTGTGAGATTTTCCTAAAACCTTATCAGAGAATAATCGCACGTCATGTGAATCTATGACGCTGAATAGAGGTGCTAACATTTAATTTTCTATCTAATATATTCGCGCGTGGAATTCCCGCCATGTATCCCTCCCAGCATTATCAACTTGAGTACAAGACTGCATCCACCGTACCTAATGACCCTGTTCGTCTGAGGGCTGTAATGTATACATGTATCGCCATCTATCAATAGGTATACTCAACTAGATAGGAAGCATACACACTGAACCTTTCGGCTTCGGCTACCGTCTTTGCCACATATCCGACATAATATTTATAAATTGACATCACCTTGCCTTTGATATTATCATATATCAAATATCACTAATACTTGTATAAGGCTATGATTGATAGTCTTACTCACCACAAAATGCCAATAATGAAAACGTAACGACATGTTTCCGCTTTTTCCTCAAGTTTCATCTGCGCCGAAGGCACCACTTATGACGTAGTTAAGTCTGCAATGTACCTGAAAGTTAAAATCGTCTATTTGCTTTTCCTCTCAAGACAACACATGTAAACAATATGCGCATCTGTGTAAACATTCTGATTATCTGTGAATCATAATAAAGTACGCACGCTGTAAGAGTGCTTGCTATATAAAATACTACGTTTAAGTCTGAAACAATTCATATGCGTCAATACCTACCTTGTGACTTCTAAAACCGCATATTCATTCTTCTTACCTCCATATCCTAAATCTAGTATTGTTTCTTTTTAATCTTAGCAAAGGGCACATATTGTTTTTATGAAAGAAATTGTTTCTTCATGTAAAAACATACTTTCATATATTTGCAAATGAACGGCCATTCGTTGTAGATCTGTCATTGTTTTGTTATATCATAGGTTTGTTGTTCATTTATCTATTAATTCATTCTATACTATCCTTATCATTTATATAGGACAACAGTTGCTATTTTATATTCATCATATCATCATATTAACTAAGACTAAGCAACACATAGTCCATAGCGTGATTGAACCATACATGTTAAACTCGTTTGTTTGTGTTTGTTTCTGATTACTTTTTGAATCACTATTTTTAAACCATTTTCCTCTTGTGTAAATAATATCATCATAAAACAATATGTTTTCAAACAAATCAGTTATTTAAATATAATGTATAGTAAGAAAGTCTGATTGATTTTGAGAGTTTTGTTAAGACTCTTCTGCTACCGCGAGAACAAACAAAACCTCCAACAATGTCTACTGTGCACATCGCTTTAAATCGATACGTGATACGTATTCAATCAATTATTGACCTTCGTTGAGGTGAATATGTGGTTATATGGACCTATAAACGGGATAGTAACTTAGACATGTCAGGGGTAATGTACTGCATTAGGCAAATAACATTGTGACGTCACAATTGTTTATGACGTCATAAAATGAGCATTGACCCAATATTTCTAAAAAGGAAAAGCACGACCGAGTCAATAACATATATCAGCGACCTCCACGTGATTATAATCCAGCAAATGAGGATGAAGGGAAATTATAGAATATTTCGCGGTAAGATTTAAACGGGTTAAGCAGCAGACATCTGCATACTTGCTTGGGTCTATTGTTTACGATATATAATTTAGGGGTCATTTTCCGTGTGATGTGAGACGAAGATTTAGGATCAGTAAAATCTTTTGTGTCAATAAAAGTAGGTGACGCGAACTTTAGATGAAAAAATAAGTTCCTTATTATTATCTTATTTTAAAGGATTTCTTCAATAATTTCGACTAATTGCATATTCAATAAGTGAGTAACGATACTTTCTGTACCGATTTGCTTCGTACGAAAGATTTGCTGCTAGGCCGTTACTGTACAGCCTCATCAATAGTCTAAATGGGAAATCAGATGGATGAGTACGGCCGCTTGTTTGGAAAAGACAGTCTGTCTTGGGCAGCTGTTCCGTCTAATTCTCTCCTACTAATAAACGCCATACACTGCCCAGACAACACACCTAGGTCCAGCTATATAGATACCTGTCGTAGTGCCGAACAGAATAAATATTTTCAATATAACCAAAACGCCGCAAGTCCAGAGGTTCGTCCATTAGTCTGGTAATTTACTGAAAACAACAGTGTTTACTATATATCTAATGCAGAATACCACATGTTGGTGAAACTGACCCCGTCCGTCTGACTAATTGAAACTGACCACAGTGTATTAGGGATATCGACAAAGATAATATAGAAGTATTATCCACATATTAGTATATAAAAACGATTCATCGCAACATTTATGATTCGTTTTTATGAGGAACATAAAACTGCAACTCGTTATACGGGAATGAGATGAAATGGGTTCCAATAGATTGTTCCTTTGGCCTTCTTTATCGATATCCCAAATACAATGCGGTCAGTTTAAATTAGTCAGACGGACCGGGGTCAGTTTCACCAGCATGTGGTATTCTGCATTAGATGTATAGCCAACACTTGTATAAATCAGGTGCAACAAACAGGTAGGTATCATCTTTCATAACCTTATCATTGAATGTATTCCCTCTCGTGTCCTTGATTATATTAAAATATTTTAACCTATACTGTTTTGTTAATTACTTATTTTCTATATCATTTATACTTATATGGTGTCATTGGTTCGCATGACATTATGTGTGCAGTGACTTTGATGTGCCTCTTACCAAACAATAGTTTCTATCTGTTAAAATCTGTGGCGTTCTAATTGTTAATGTCTGTGTGTATGAGTATTCTAGCAAATTGTATCTACTTTTCTAGTCACCTGTTTGACCACGTGGGTTTTCTTTGAATACGTTGCATTAAAACACCCGCTCTCTAACACCTGGGCCAATAAGAGTGATAAATATAAATTTAAGAAAACTTGTTTCGTTATTGTTGTAAAAATAAATCGATTTATAGTAGTAGGATGGACCGTACATGGAAGATTGTTTACTATTAAACCAAAATGAGATTGACCTCTCAGGTAAATGTTTACTACATAGACTCTTATATATGATATAATAATACGCATCTGTTTATATTGGTGCGCGTCAGGTCATGTATAATAATCAAATTTTGTGTTTACACCTGCATGTATCGGCCATATTGCTATTATTGATACACTACTCGTCATAATAACATGACTCAATAGTTGATCAATGTTGACATGCACGAATCAATACAAACAAGGTCGGCTAATTGACTGATCGTGCAAATGATTTGGTTATTGTCTGGTTCTGTATTACGCGTTTGTAAATAATGTAGGTACGTATTGTACCGACTGACCCTAGTGTCCCAGCAGCCCAGTAGGCTCTACGTCTCATAAAGCATGAGAACTCAACACTCTCGATTAGTGTGCTTCCCTAGCCCACACCACTCCTGCAGAATGTGCAGAATAGTGTTTTTTTATTTTCTTGTATCTTCTGCTAAGGGATCTTTGAAGAAAATAACATTGATTTGCTACCCCTTGCAAAACTTATCTAAATTATGATATGTATATGTAAATGATGTATACACATTATGTATGATATTACATTTTCTCCGTTCCCTACACTTTCTCCTCGGTAGGGTCTCCTATGCATCATTTTCGTATGACATGGCAGTTGCAGACGTTCATCTCCAAACAAACATACTTACCTTAGTCAATGTTACACCTACACTGATTTTGTCAAAAAGTAGTATATGAATGCCATACTTTAATTAACATGTAGACACAATTTAATTGAATATCCAAAGATGTTTTAAAATATAATTTAAAACATTCTTTTTTCTCATCGCACGGCAAAATTGCACGGCAAAATTGGCCTCAAGTATGGGTGTGTTTCCATTGACGTTGAGTAATTATACCAGCATTGTGTAGTACACGACGAGAAGTATAACATCCGCCTGGACAACATAGTCTCCTACTGTTATGGAAATTTAAAAAGCTTAGTGACGTCATTAAATATAATTAATGTAAGCAGTTAATAAATTTCAAATATAATATAACATTATGAATAACATTTATTTTTTGTTTCTATTTAGATACATACAGTTATATTTCCCTTGATTAAAATCAGCGCTTTATTTGACCTTTTTCGTCAGGCAAGAAAGTAAACGCTCTTTACCGCGGTTAAATTGATTTTTTTTTTAGAGATTATGTATATAAATGTAATCTGGAAATAAATAACTTGTTGATTCTTGCAAATCTCGAATAACATAGGCATTGTTTTAATAATTTTGACTGGCCGAATGTGTTTTAAATGTCGTCCTCTCTCTTCAATTTCAATATGAACAGGCGACATTTAAGCAATAAACTGCATAGATGTGGCAGACCAACTGGTATACCGTCAATTAGCTGCGATATCGTAGCTTTCTGACGACGAGTCATTTGTTTTTATATATTGCGTACGCAGTGAGGTAGGGTATGATATATTCGTTCTAACCATCAATGTGTGTCACTGACAGACTGAATGGGGCGCTGCATATTGTCTTATAACATGAAGCTGCTATTGGCAGTACTTTAGTAGTAATATGGAAGGGCTTTGCCACACCTACTGCAAGTATTGTGAACTGGCAGTTACCAGAAATGCATGTACAAAACTGAATAAATTCCACCAATCAGGGAAATTGAACAACTATAATAGCAAAACTGAATTGGATGAACACAGTATCAGGCCAGGCCAGAATATCTTTATTTAAACCACGAAAATTATATCTCCTCATATCTATTGTATAGGAATGAGTAGTTATATTTCTGTCGCCATTATGAACATTATTATAATTTTGCTGACAACGAAAACTGTCATCGGTTATTACAGTTCACGGATAATTAGTTTATATTTTAATCGTTCAGGGGCAACTGCATCATTTTTAGATAACCGCCCACTCCAAACTTTCTGGATTTGGCGATAAAGATGTCTGGAGCTTGAAATAAACAGACTATAAGTGGGGGAACTACATTGAAAATGACAGCACATCTCTCAAAGGAGCAAGCTAGAAGGATATTGATGCTTGAAATAGACCTCGATGTCATTATCAACGCCGACGTTCGCCCACAGGTTATATATGTGAGATGTTGGCGCCGGATTTGAAAAATCTGCATGCCAAACCATCAAAGCAGCACGTGAATAAATCGAATTGGCACGAAAAAGGTGAAAACTGAAATTCAGACCGGATTGATTTTTTGAAGAAGTGAAAAAACAAATTAATAACTTTCCCCCATTTTTACGTGATGTAAGTACAGAATGTAATATCATTATTACATTGCAGCCATTCATAGCTGAAAACATTTTATATAAATTGTATTGTACAATTTGTAATACAGTATAACCTGTCTAAACCGGATGTCACCGGGACCAAACTATTTATACCGGATCCGCATGTCATTTATTGAAAATAAAAAAATGCAGTGTTCTGCGAACGATCTGTATATAAGTGTGTCAACATAAACAACAGAGAAATTAATCAATAACGTTTAATTAATACCAAAATATAAAATTTATGATACAAATGAAGGGCGACCTAACATTGGAAAGCGCTAATTTGTTTAGAATATGTTTGCTTTAGATTGTAGCCGGCCGAGAGAAATTTCAAGACCGGAATAAACATGTTGTTTTTAAATGAATCACTATGCCAACTTTTGTGAAACAACGCCGGTTTTCGGAATGGACAGGTTCCGGTTAATACAGGCTTTAACTACTATGATTTTATAGGGAATATGCCGGAACCACAAATCACAGCCGGTTTAGACAGGGATCCGGATTGGACAGGGGACAGTTTAGACAGGTTATACTGTAATATTATGTATTTGAAAAGAAGAAATAGACATATTGATTGGTTTGATTGATTGATTGATTAATTATTTGTCACATTAAAATATAGCTATTTATCACCTGCATTAAAGTGGTATCGAAGTCATTAAGGCTGAAGATACCAATTACGGTCATATTTACAGTAATTAGGGCTGAAGACACCAATCACGGTCATATTTACAGTATTTAAGGCTTAATACACCAATTACGGTCATATTTACACTATTTAAGGCTGAAGACACCAATTACGGTCATATTTACAGTAATTAAGTGTTCGTTCACCTTCGTTAGTGATACATTTAGGTCTTTCAATAAACCCCTTCAATTTAAATTTTGATAAGATTTTGCTTCTCCCTGAAATATTATTGATGAGAAATTGTCCTTAATAATTGTACAGGACTAAGAGAACGTAAAACGGTTGAGAATAAATCTTAATATTAACGGAAGTCTCCTTATAAGTTATGGATCAATAGGCTTTTCAATTTATCGTCTGCAAATGATAGAGACTGACCTTGTTTAATGTTTGATACTGGTGTCAAGTTCCCAAACATACCGGTACTGCTCACAATAAATGAAATAACATTTTCTAAGAAACAGATCACCTCGTGTTTTTGTGAAATAGGAATTAAAACTACCCGTCCTCTCCACATGGACATTGTAACAGTTATGAGCTTTTAAGAATGTACTTTGAATGTTAAGAACCCAATGTCGATATTATGATTAATTGTATAGAAATTTAAACTGGTGTAATATTTAAAAGTGTTTTCGATACCGCGTGAATGAAGAAGCTCCTAATATTGCCTTACCACACGAACGAGTTTAAATATATGGTTACAGAAAAAAGTCAAGTGTTTTAAAAGCGTATTATGAAAACCAGTAAGAAACATGTTATTTTAAATATTTATTTTGTTATCATTGACATAGATAAACAGATGTACTGAATTTAACGTGTACATGTGGAAACTATATTCGAGGCTGTTCGAAGATAAAATAAAATGACGTGAGGACAAGATAAACATTTTAGATAAGTTTAGAGCAGAACATCTCATAAAAATACATCGTAATGTGGAGGACGCCTCGGCAATGTCAATTATGCAGGAAAGACATAAAAAGGAAGTGTCAGTTTGGCACAATGTTTGGGCGTAATTTGGACAGAAAGTCGTCACTTGACGTGAATATATGTCGGGGATCATTCGCCACGTGACTATCTGCGGAGTGGTATCGTAACAAGGATATCTGTGTAGACGCACCGACACACCCCCGAGTGTTGATGGCAGGCAGACAGTTGTTCTTGATAACGAACAGTAATCGCTTCAGAGACTTTCAATATAGTATTGTGTGTCCCTTAACGGAACGAAAGTGTGTTCTTCCATCATCAGCTATCTACGTGCATAAACACACGTGTTTACTTGCCCGTTCATATGAGTATAAATGTAAAGAACATAACATCGGTTGTCTAACCCCTAAAATGAATAATGTAGTTCTGAGACATTTCCAAAGGATCGGTTTGGCTCTGAGATCTTGTAATCATTGATGACAGTGATAATAGCGTCAACAAGTGCTCCCTGGGTATGGAACAAGCCTTCCACTCATGCACAGATCACTTTTGCTCGTGCAAGATTACATGACTTGGCATTGTCGAGCAATGTTTGCATTGTCGGATGATCTTTGCTTTTCATATTGTTTCTAGAATCTCGATTATTCGTGACTTTTGGATTAATATAGGTTATTGTTGTTCTGGTACGTTCGCTTTGCAGGAACAGTTATACATTGCTAGAAGTGAATGATAGGCGTTTTAATTCTGGAAGTCATATGTTATTCCGAAACAGAACTAAAACAAATGACGCCATTGTGGACAACATCTTATTTCCGGTTTGCTGTGACAGACACTAATATTACGTACACAGAACCTTAATATTGTCTTAAAGCAAATACCATGAACCGCTATTGGCATTAACTTAATATTATGTTTAAAAATCTAGAGTAAAATATTTTCACTTAATGCCAAATCATCTTTTCAGTCAAAACCCAACTTGTAAATATAATATTTTGTAATCAACTTTGTTGTAATGATCCAAAAGCTTTGTGCTAATTTGGCGTCTTCATTTTTGAGAATTTTGAAATGAGGAAGGCATGCTTGCAATTTAGTTCATTTATTGTCTTTTTTTCGAACATGTTTTGAAATATCTACATGTTATTCTTTGTGTTTTATTCTTATATCCTTATATTCTTTGCTATTCATTTTGGCATGGCCCTGACTCAGTTTTCTTTAATATGTTTTAATACACCGTATCGTTTTCCCACATGATTACATAAACTATTTTCTATCTTGTAGTTCAGGCATTATACCACGCAAGGATCACTAGTGTTATTAATCACAACATGCATGTTCGGTGCATCACTTGTATTTTTAAAGTTAATGTAAGCATACATTAGTCATCGGTGTTCCTTACTAGCATTAGGTTCGGATCAAAATGTCCACCGACGCTTACATTAGATTACTACAATGCACTTTTAAATTAAACTAGCTACTAACACTCCCGACCTAGTTATACAACTGAAACCTGAATCACTACCTGTGTTACAGTTTAGGAATATGAGGGTAAAATTTAGACCAGTTTCAGGTACACAGGGAGGACCTATGGGATTCCCCAGGCCAAGCCTCCGGACGAGACTTCTTCTCGGAGGAGGGAATAGTGTAACAGCTAAGGTATATGAGCGGAAAATACTGCCTTACTGGCAAGCTAGCGTTTCCAGTGATGCGGTATAACCTGGGGGCCCGCCCACTAGTTCAGCAACGTGGAGCGTGGTCAGTAGTTGGATGGTTGACCGCCCGCACGTTACACCTGTTATAAACATTTGCAGATCAATCAGAACAATGGCTGACAATTCATAGTTGTCTCTATCTAATACTGATAGATATACCAATTTCTTATTAGACGTGTGATCAGATTCAGAATCTTTATTAGCCGAGGGCCATACGTCTCATAGGCGCAACAATGATAAAAGCACATATAGCATAAACGTATACAAGTATTAAACACACATACCCCCCCCCCCCCCCAACACACACCCAAATACACACCCACACCCACACATCTACATACGTAATCAGGAGAGTGATAACTAAATGCTTGAACACATTATAGTCATCAACATCAGGGTTCACTTGGAGTTTAAAGTGAATGGATGAATGCGTTTAAGATTCTGCTGACAGTAGGTTTATATATTATAAGTATGAAATGTTCCATCATATTCTCTTTGTTTTCATTCCCTTATTTTCAAATAAACATCCATTATTTAGTAACGCAGGTGTCTAATTAATATTTAATAGAAGTATCTTTAAATCCCATTGATAGAAAGTCTTAGTCATTGTCGTCATGGAAGACAGACACTTTGATGATATAGTAAACGTCTGTAGGAGCTATGAACGATTGCATCTTAGGTAGGAGGTTGTACAGTTCACGTTGTCTCTGGAAAAAGTTGTCGACTTTTTCCTATAGCCGACGGTAAAATATGTTCCCAACAGTAAAGATCGTGACATCTAGTAAATGGTAACCAGGTCATGTCCATTTTGTGGTTTTTCATTTTAAGTGCCTTGTACTTTTAATGAACAATTTCATGATTTGTTTGGTAGCCAAATGTTCGGAATTGTTCTAGAATCTCTACAGTTGGCTAGTTAGTGTATAAGACATTCCCTAGAACAGGACAGAGACATATTGCATATGAAAGATACGATGTCTCAAGTGCATGAACTGACAGAAATATTTAAGTACGAACTGTTGAACAAATTTTACATTTGTAGCCTTGTAGTAACAGAATTTTGCATAACATTTACGTTTCTCAATTTGCACTGAAAATCAAAATGCATGCCCCTAGGTCTTTGCACAGCTGGGAACTCTTCATCAGTAATGTTGATATCCAGCTTAAGCTGGAGAGCCATGTCTGTGGATACCTTGGTGAAAACCAAACCGTCTTTTTCCGATTAAACTAGACTATCCTTACGTCTGTGCCGGTACTAACACATACTTGTCAATCTTCCAGGGCTTTTTATATGGAATGGAAGTCTTAGTACTCTTAAATGGTCTGATTACCATGAATATCCGTGCCATCAGTTGTTCAATGTGCATCAGTGATAGCGGAAGGTTTGAAAATGACATGTCTCCCGGGTTTGGATTTTAATAGAGGAGATAACTGCCTGGTTCCGCATCGACTCTTTAGGAACATCTACACCTAGAACATTGTCACTCGATGTCACAGTGTTATAGCAAGGAATCGATAACTACTATGACAGGGGAAATGACACAAAATGAAGCTGACAAGTCCAGTAGCATAAGCATCACTCTACAAGTGTTATCCATGGCTGCGGTAACGTCCTTGTGGACACGTAGGAGGGTCATCACAATGCAGTAGAGTGTCCAATGCGAGAGGCCAATTGCAAGTTGTCATACACACTGTGCAAAGGGAATAGAACATTTGCTGCGTCCCCTATCCCTCTCTCATATGTCTTACACGAGAACGGTAAATATGATACTAGACGCTCAGTGTTTAGCTCATCCTAGTCTATTCTAGGATTCTTCAATGTTTGTCTATTTCTAGCTTTTTTGTTGTCTTGATAAAGAACAATAGAGCAACTGACTTCGCCATTGACATATATCATTGACTTATTACCAGTTTATCTGTGAGGAAGTGTTATATAGAGTTATTACCTGTTCCATATATATGGGTGAACTGAGGGAAACAGGTATATTGAACAAGGTAATCCAATGAAGCAATGTATCAAAGCATTACTTAATTAGACTAGGTTGAAGTGTACCCAGAAGTAGGACTTTAACATTTTGTACTTGTACTTCTCATCCTCGGCGCTCTGTTGACGGTACACCATCGAATTGATTGTCTACAGTCCTAGCTAAGATAGCAATGCCCACAGTAGCGTTAACAGCATCAATGATCGGTCACAGGGTGAGGATATTCATTCTACCGAAGATGTTGGACAAGACATTTTGAATGATAGGAAGAATGCTTTTCTGTAAAAGCTGGTTATGGACTGAACCACATTCAGCGATTTTATCTGATTGATACATGTACTCATTCTTGCCTTGACAGATAAGTGACTTGACTAGCCGACATTGTTATATGTACATCGCTCTGTGACTGTTAAATTTAGTTTTTCTCATTGTATCTACTGTTCCGACATGAACTTTGATACAAGAGGTGTATAAGGCAACAAGACCACCAACTCTACTTTCAGTAGAATGAAACGCAATAGAAGATGATCGTCTATAAAAAAATTGGCAATTGACCCTGGTTGTTTTTCCGGAAACTGACGTTCTTTTTACATGCTCTTGTTTATCATTTGATGTGGAGTTGACAGCAATATTACCACTGAATGGGTTTTAAGCACTCAATGAAAAAAACAAGGATCTACAACCGAAATTGCACTGTGAATGATAGAGCTATATTTCCTTGTACCCGTTACATCCCGTGTTCTACTTTTCGCAAAGTAAAAGTGAAGTGTCCTTGGCTTTAATGTGTTAGGGCAATTATAAATTATTTTGCTATTGATTTCACAGAAAATATACTCCCTCGAAATCGCGAAAAAATAAATAGTATCTCGCTAGAGACATACAGATATCCACATTTTTCTTCAGTTATTCCATGCATGAACCATACTGGAACAAGTTTTCAGCTTGTTGTTATTGGCATTTCCTAAATATATATTCAAGTGTAGATGGTATTAATCAAATACGTTAATTGTTTTAGAATATCCAATGTTACAAGTATTAAAATATACCAGCAATGAAAAGTGAAAGTGGACGTGAAAATCCATATTCTTTCATTGAAATAAAGCACGTGATTTGTTCAATACGTGTAATACCGTCGCAACACAATCGTTGTTTGGAGCGGCCAAAGGCCATCTAGTAATGCCTGTAGCATTTTATGTGCGTATCGTTCCAAATAAAACAAAACTTAAGCATATGGAAGTTTACCAAAGAAGACAGCATATGTATGAAATGTATCTGGTTTCGAAATGTCACGTTTCTAAATGTGACATTTAACGTTGGTGGAAAAGTTCGACAAAGGTGAATCTGTGTAGGTTGGGGCATGATGGTTGTGTGTATAGTCTAGGCTGTGTCGTATACAAAGTTAGGGCAAGAATTCCACAACGAAAAACCAGTCATAAAATGAATTACTACCGAAACGAAGAACGCTAACGACTTGGCATTAACAGTGAATTTCTATGTACAGAAGACACACGAAAAGCATTTTTGGCAGGGAAGAAGAACATGGTATGATAACATGTCATCACGTGATTGATATAAAACTCAATTAGTGTCAAACATCTATCAACAGGTTAATATACTTATATCACGACAAGGCTGCTATCTCTACCGACATTATGCATTAATTCCGCATTTGCCTTATCAGCTAAGAGCATTTGGAGGATCTTATTTCTTTCAAATGTAGGTTTTTACGTTTTTCCCCGAATGCACGAATATGATTTATTCCCCCAAACCAAAATTACGGAGATATTGACTGCAACTTTTTTCATCTTTTATTTTGGCGTGTTAGTATTATATATCTCGCAAAATAAGCTTGTGGATTTTATTAAGAAAATATTGCATTTGCGATTTCCCAATTGGGGGATATTATTTAAAATTCTAAGTGATTTTCTATGCGATTTTCTATTCTCAAATGATTTTAAAATGCCAATGTGTTTCTTTGCAAATAAACTTGAAAATTTATTTTAAATCAAGTGAATATCAGTTTTTACTATATGCTTCAATTTCTCATGAATTTGTTTGATCGCAAAACAAAGAGAATATCGCGAAAAACTGTTGGCTTATATGTGCCCTTTCGTTACTCCGATTTTTTTAGAATTGTAATTATTCACTGTCGTTTGTTTCGCTATTTCGTCGCTCAAATACAAATATCGACCTACAACTGTTTTCAATCGCGTTACAAATCTTGTCCTTTTTTCCTCGTATTATTTCGCTACGAATATACGCCATTTAGCTATTTTAAAATGTCTTTGCTTCGTTATTTCGCCGATAAAAACAGACTTGGTTGAATTAAAATGTCGTTTGTTTCGTTATTCAGCCGCAAAAAGTAGTTTTGATTTTTGTGAGGGAAAGAGGAGAACCACAGCGTGAGCTTCTTGGATCAGGGACGGTGTGATTAAGGGGAATTTTGTGAAAGATAAGGGACTAGGAGAAACGAAGGCAGAACGCACTACGGTGGTATTTAGTATGGGTTAGAGCTTCCAATGCTGCCTGGAGTGGGTGCCACATTAACATGGCTATATTTGCTCTTTTTAATCTCAGTCACGTTTAGTATCCAGGAAAGTTTAATGGATTAGTTGCTATAAGCCTAGTCAGCATAGATAAATAACACTTACCTTGTGTTTTAAACAAACGTATGCGTCTTTTAGAATACCCTTTTGAACACATAACACATTTGCTTATTTAATTATGAATTGCGTTGTTTCTTAAAACGTCATACATGGCGCAAATGCTTAAAAGTAATTGCAAACCAGTCATCGTTGAACTTTGACCTATCCAGTCCTGATATTGATTCCTTAATCTCACGTATACGGCTTGCAAGATGTCCCTTTTGTTTTGAAATTAATTCTTTACATATGGCATATAACCCATTTGAATTGAAATTCACCAGTATATATTTTCATTATGTCACAATGTTTCAAAGGTTTCATGTCAGTTTTTGTCGTGGATTGCGTCAGTACAGGGAACTTATTACTTCGTTATACTTACTACCAAATTGTTAAGACGAGTGTGAGCGATGACGTAGATGAATTCCAGCTACACTGATATATAGTGCTGTTATGTTAATCGAAATTCCTCGCATATAATTAGGGCTTTGTGTGACAGTTAGGAGGTGAAATAGCGGGTCGTAAACCGTCCCTGTCAGTGGCGTAGCATACATGTATGCTTGTAAGCTGAAGCATACACTAAAATCTTCCAGAAGAGTTTTTTATCATACATCTTGATTAATTTCTCTTTCTTATGATTGATATGGACCGTCCATATCAATCATAAAAAGAAAGATATAAAAGAACATCTTCTTGTTTTGTCTACAAACACGTTGACAAATTTCGAAGATTTATGTAAAAAGTGAAGTACACAATTTAATATTCATGTAACAAGTCGGGTTTTACAAGCCCCCCTCCCCTTTCCGGTGTTGCGTGCCTCGGACGCTCGGCCCTCGGTAAACATACACTCCGAAAAATGATTTGCTACGCCACTGCCTGTGCAAACCAGAGACCCAGAACGAAACGTCCACACACTTCTAAAATTTCATGCGCGAAAATCTACAAAAAGTCTCTAGCACCTGTTTTTGGGAAACGATACGGCTTTATAATACCACAACATATCATCACATCATGCTGTCGGGTCTTAAAGTCGTAACGAGTAGTCCCAACTTCCGGTGCTGCTTACCTGAATAACTTCTTTGTTATCACAAACAGAGGAAGTCTTTGATGATTGGAGGGTGTGAACTTATATTCACCTAACGTTCGGTGTTTAGTCTGTGTAACCCGAGTCATTCTGTCGTTACCAAACAGCCTGCTTTAATAATAGTTGATCATTTGAGTTAAGTGCGTGAATCGCCCAAAATAACTTCCTAGCGGGGAGTCTAAAAACTCTCTGCCAATCTCCCTATGACTACTGTACTATATACCAGCGTGAGTGATATATACCGAATATATCGCGAGTTTGTGGCGGAAGGAAACCTGTTCTTCATAAAGTACTGCTGATTGATCAAAGATATAACTCCAACAAGTGCCTGTCTAAGATATCTAAAACAACATTTCTAGTTCTTCGCCGGCGACGTTGGTGTCACTGTAGACACTGAGGGTCATGATTTACTAGCGCTGTTACCCTATCTTGTTCAACTCCCCCTTGAGTAATTAACCATGAGAAAGTAGTCCAATCAATATACATCGTACGCTATAACCACCTAATCCTGCGTTAAATAGTCATCCTGATAGGTCACATTAAGACAAACTGCACTTGACAGAGACTACTTCAGCCATCTTAATGATTAAAGATTGTGTTCATATACCGACTTTATAGGGCTATCTCACTGAAATATACAATGACAAAGGCACCCAGCACAGCGTTCCACCTGGTCACATTATACTGACAACAGGTGAACTAGATGTTGTCATTACCCATAATGTTGAACGTTAAGCAGGGAATAACAACTACCATTTTAAGGACTTTGGTATGTCCCGGCCTGGGGACAGAACCCGTGGCCTTCATCACCTTGGCGAACGCTCAGCATTAAGGCAAAAAGTGAGGTATTGCCAGGCAAGCTTAGGGAATGGAAGAATGTAGAAGTAGAGAGAAACGTAAAGATCCAAAATATTGCAATGGGGACAGTAGATTTATTTTGGTCGATTTTGAGTCCCCTAGTAGAGGGCACAAAAGCAAATCCCCAATTCTGCAAGGGGTTCCCACATACATGTAAGTCGCCCCTTACGATACATGCAGTGGGTACACAGCAGGTGTATTCTTTTCTCGATTCCCCGACCTGCAGGCGTGGTACCGTAGTACTGATACCTATAACGAGTCGGGCAGTTTACTTATACGTCTTATTCAAATAAAAAATCCCTAATGGGTATTCCACCCCATGATCTGCTGTGGTTACTATGAATTGCAAATAACAGGTAATAAACTATCATACTGAGATGGTTTCAAGAAATTAAACCAAAAATCCCATTAGTTAATTTCGTGTCTGTTTGATTAGAAACCTTGATCGCCAAGGAACTATATCCATGCTCATTTTAAGTATAGTTGATCTTTATATAAAATAAGGCATGTTGGATGGATTTTAGATTATGTAATATACACGGACTAAGACAGCACATTATCTTAATCCTGTGTAAGACGGCGGCTGTGAGACGGACAAGAAACACACGAGAATATCATTAACTGTTTGATTAGATATTAAATAGACTTAGATATGGAAAAATCACGGTCATATTGCCTCGCCAATTAATGAACATCAAAAAACATTGGTACCGCTTAAAATGTCAAGAATTGTTGGGAGGGGTACTGAAGTGCATGGACAAAAAAAACACTGCCCAACGCTTTTACTAATCTCCCTCAGTCGGCAGGTACAGGAACGTGATCCCTAATAGGAACCTGTACTACTAAAGCCTGCCATTTAGTGCGTTCTAAATCGGAAGTGTCATCCAAATGTACATGTATTTTATTGCTGAAATCATGGCCTGCCAAACATTCTGAGAATGCTGTAACTAGTTGGAGCATTTATGTAACAAGGAGGCTATCTGGATATTTTCGTTTTAGGGTTGCGTACAGTGCAACTACTTTGCTTATCATCACAGGTCAAACCTGTGCAGTTCATCTATACATCATAAGGAAAGAAAGGAATGCCTATTGTATATGTATAAAGAACTAATGACGTGTTATGCGTTAAACAATAGAATCCATATCCTCGTTATTATTGCATAGGAAAACATAGACCTTCCCTATGAATTATATATGTGTAAAAGATTGTATTTACCGTTCATGTAAGGCTTTTTTTACGCAAAGGCTAATAATAATAAGATGTACATATTGATTCAGAATGTTTGAAGGGGCTGGGCCTATTCTAACCAGCCTGAGTTCAATATCACACACAGAGTGGTGAGGTATATATATATGTACAGCCAGCAACGCGATGACTACCGCTGATTCAGTGGCTGGCCAGCGAGGATGACGCGAACTCGGTGCATGCTCGTCTACAATGATACCAACATGTTTCAAGACAATCTCGGGGGCTACGAGTAACACGAAAACTTCGCAGGAAAGGATTATGATACTTTAAAGGTCTATACTTTTTAAGAAGTAATCGTGAGGAAAATGCTTGGTCGTTTATCGTTAGAACGGTCCGGGACCAGCCATATTCTGCGCACGTGTATATTTAGTCTTATCAATTGTACGGGATATACCAGAGTGATTCTGAAACAGGAAGGATATTTGTGCACGTTTATCAGACAGTCGGAAAATATTTCTGAAATACCAGAGAAAAGTTTACATACACAATCTTCGACTAAAAATAGCAAATGTATTTCACATCAAAATCGTGTTGCGTTATGATGGCAGTGTTTGTGCTAGGTAACAGAACAGTTTTTTTAGTATAAAAACCAAGTGATAATCTATTGAACAAACAGCTTGTTAAATGTCCTCTCTTCAAATCAGCGGAATATATATAATGTCATCGTTCTTCGTACTTTGATTGTTTTTTGTACAAAAAGCTACCTCAACGCAGCATTTTGGATTGTGCGACTACAGAACATCGCCGTGCTCTGTCTACCATACAACTATACGATATCCGACACTTTATGATTTACTCGGAGGAGATCAGAACTTAAAGACTGTCCTATTTCACGAGAGAGAACACACAATCTGTAAAACGTTGTTTCAAAACAGTGGAAACAAATGCCATGACTGTTAACATTCCGACATGCTCGTAAATTGAAACGTCAGATCAAAGAAATGGAAACGGCTTTGTTTTCCAAATAGAAGTGTTAGTGGATGATTCCGTGCTCGGTTCAGTTATTGTGAAGTAACTGTGAACAAACTTTGATAATAGCAGGAGGTATTGTATTCTCGTTCATACTCTGGAAACAATTCACAGTTGCAAGACCTTCTTAACAGGAAAGGCTCATATCGTTCGTTTATGACAGCGAACGTGTTAGTTCTGTTTCATTTCATGTTGACAGTGTCTTAATTGTTTTGATTTTATGAAAGAAAATGTAACACGTCCTTAAAATGAAAATTAACGTATGATGTAGGTAGCAAGGAGATTTTACTTTTCACAACAATGACGCCTAAACAGTAAGGGACCTTTTGAGTATTTATATAAATTGACACGATTTCATCATTATTTGGAAGCAGTTTGGATTATATACATGTCTGTTGTAAAAGGACAGAATCATTCTCCGTATAACACAATGGAAATGAATACCAGCATTGAAACGACGCGGGATCGTCTATACGAATGGAATTCCAATATATCGTTAGCTTTACTTCCTAACGATGTCATACTCAGTCTATACCTCGTTATAGGCGTTCTCGGGAATCTTGTCGTCCTGTATGTCTACATTTTCAAAATGGAAAACAAAAAAGATGTACGTTACTTCATTCCAGTCCTGGCAGTGACAGACGCCATTGCCAGCTTAGCCGGATGTGGCGTCAGTTTGTTGACTAACATATATCCGGTCATGTTTCCGGTTCCTGGTTTGTGTGAATGTTTGTGGTTTTTTGCGTGTGTTGTTTTGATATGGTCCGGTCTGTTGAATCTTGTGATAGCCTATCAACGTTATATGAAAATTTGTCGCCTTGGTAAGAATATGACCTTGGCGTTTAGACGGAAGACGTTATTTATCACCGGGTCTGTAGCTACGGTTTTATCTCTACCCTCATGGGCTTTCTTCGCAAGAGTACCTGTGTATAACCAAAAGATGAATGTGACCGGAAATAGATGTGGAAGTCGATACGGAACTGACCTTACATTCAAAGCATTGATTTATATTTACCAGGGGATTAATGGATTGTTGAGTCTTGTGATAGTCATTGGAATAATTGTATTTTACAGCTCAGTCGGAGCAAAGTTATATAGACAGGAAAATCGTTTAAAACGTCACGTGAGTTCAAAAGTTCCGGCAAGTCCAAGCCGGAAGTCTGCTGACGTAGCACCATGGCAGGAACATCTAGATGTCACCACTAACGGGGAATCTAAAGGTATGACCAGAAATGATTTAGTTATTACAGGTGTCCCCACACTGGACGCACCTAAAACTGAAACGTGCAGGCTCACTGACGAAATAGCAAAACATGACAGTTTGTCGTCTAATTTAGAAAGAGAGCCATCTTCAAAGAGCCAGGCGGCGCGATATCGTGTGACGTACATGTTTATGACTTTGGCTCTAGCGTATATACTGTGTCTGGTACCAACTTTTGCTGTAAATCTTTCCAAAAATATTGAATCGAATGATTTTTGGGTCAATTTTAATAACGATGGATTGTATTCTTTAGCAATTATGTTTTGCTTAAGACTTCATTTGTTAAACAATGTGATGAATCCGTTTATTTACTTCACATTCGATAAACACTTTAGGAGGGAAGTGAACAAATTGTCTTGCTTTGCCAACTGTTTTAGATATAAAAGCTGACAGATTTATGACGCTCAATAGATAAGTATCAGATGACACATTTTGTCATAAACTTGATGTGTTAACAAATTATCAATAAATAATATTCGAACAATTATACAAGATTCATGTTTGTTTTGATTTGTGATATTTTTTAGTTTAATTATATTGTGTTCATTCCCTTAGTAAAACCAAAATATTGGATTATGTATATACAAATTAAAATTGAAATTTGAAGTCCACAACGTTCCTGAAACGCATCAGTTGTCATTCATTAACTAAACCAATGATTGTAAAACAGAATGTCGTTTTGTCTACCCTTGTGTTTGAAGTTTAAGTTTTCGGGAGAACTAAAATATTATGATGAGTAATGTGTATTGGTTGAAATGGATAAAAAGTACTGTTCTGATTGGTCAATAATAACTGATAAACTGATAATTCACCGTTAACTCACCGTTGTCGACGTCATACCATTAGTCATCGACTACTATTGACGCTTCTACTACTGGTACGGACTCCCGAAAGTTGAATGAATTTGATATCTAACTGACAAAATATAATAGCCTGTATATTGTTATCTATAAACGGATATAGCTATAGTAAAATAATACCCACAGTAAAACCTCGTTATACTGCCACCCTTTGTCCAGAGAATGTTTGGCGTTACAAAGGGGTTTGGTAATAAATTGAGGGAAATGTGTAAAGGAGTTCTTAATAAAACGAGAAAAAAGAGGACATTGAAATATGCTGGTGGTAAACGAGGTGGCAAATCAAACGAGGGGCATTATATCGAGTTTTTTTTGTATTATGTAATTAACGTCATAAATGTCATTAATTTCGCTTTATGGCTTTCATGACAATTCCGGTTAATATCATTATACATATATAATTACACATAACCTAAGAGGAGTGTCATGTCCTTCTAGTCGATAATGTAATATATATTCTTTGATTTAATTATGTATCAAAATTAACAAAATTTTCTGACGTTTGAAATGCCGATGGCACGTTTGGTTAAATATAGAAATTTGAAAAACATAAAACCATGAGTCATTACTAAAATAAATATTTAACCTTCACTCAGATTGGTAGCTGTCAACGTATTTTGCGATTTCCTTGATGGCAGTTAATAACAGTT
This sequence comes from Chlamys rubida, assembly GCA_032359455.1. Classification (NCBI taxonomy): domain Eukaryota; kingdom Metazoa; phylum Mollusca; class Bivalvia; order Pectinida; family Pectinidae; genus Chlamys; species Chlamys rubida. Next base: position 4,319 of record JAUMHH010216523.1, on the reverse strand, counting down.
TATTATTAACACGTAATGACGTGATACTATCTACGATAATTAGCTTTTAACATTAATAGAGAGAAAAACTATGATATACGTAAAACATTATAGGAGTGCCATTAATTGGCTAGCATCCCAAAGTAGAACAAATATAGCGATTGTTTAACACAACTTCTAGTATCAACAGATAGTGTACAGCGTAATATGTATTTCGTTAAAAAAGTCTACTTTTCGAAATAAAGTGTATGTATACTAACTGATTCTTCTAAGCGTTGCAGTACATACTCTCTACGTATTGTAAATTTAGCATTGCTCTGTCGTCGTTTTGTCGTGGTTGAGATAATAAATAAGCATCAACCGTTTGCAGTCTTGCTGTAGCCATCTTAACGGGGGCTATAGAATCCGAAGACAGCGGGATTTCCTATGCGCTATGTCCGTCATAAGTAATTTGATTGTTATGAGTCTCGTTAACTACAAATCGACATTTGATCGATTTCATGAATGTGCAATGGAAATTACTGCTCGATCAAGGATGGTTTGGCAATGAATTCAATCCACGTGTTTAATTATCATTGTGAACGAGCATCATTATCAGATTCAATTAAACAAATAACGATTTCCAGAGCAGTAGAATTGGGGATTTGCTTTCGTGTCCTTTATTTGTGGACACAACAGCGACCAAAATAAATCTACTGCACCCATTACAATAATTGGGATCTTTATATTTCTTTCTGCCTCTACATGTAACTACCTTTTATTCCCTAACACCTTGGCAACACCTCACCTTTAGCTTTTAGTGATGAGCGTTCGCCCAGGTGATGAAGGATGTGGCGCTGTACCACGACCGGGACGGAAGTTGTTATTCAAAGTTTAACAGCTGACCTGGTTCAAATTTAGACCAAAAGACGTAAACCCTAAAAGTGTTAATTTGTAGAATCTTTCCACATAAATCACATAATGCTTTACATATTCTGTACTATACCTACAGGGAAACATAGGAATATACCTTGGTCGCAATATCATAGCATAAAATACCATACTTCTGTTATTTCACATACAAGTTATAGCTGATTATGTCGAAGGTAGGACCGCGGTAGTTAAGGTGTCTGGCCGTCTATGATTACAAGGCCTCCACCACTGGGTCGCTTTTGAGGCCTCTGACCGTCTACATGTACCACTGCTGTCCCTCCACCGCTGGGCTTGAGGCCAAAGTGTGCGGTCAGTGGTGTTTCTGCGGGTACTCCGGTTTTCTTCCACCACCATGGCTCGTCCTTAAATAACCATATCTGTTATAGTAGGACGTACAGCACAAACCAAACCAGATGATGTCAAAGGTACCATAGCAACAATAAACCAGCATTTTAACTCATTCGCCTCTAAAATTTCATAATGAACTATTCCAACTTTTGAATTGGATCAGTTCAAATGTGTCTTCAGGGGTGAATGAGTTAATGTGAGGTGGTGGCAGTGGAGTGGAAATCATAGCCGATGTTATTTCTCCGCTGGGTGATTTAGTACAGCTGGTCGTGAGTCCGAGGCCCGGTTAATGCCTTCGTTATTTGTGTGTCTGGTACCTTCTTTATATATGTGTCAAATCAATACATTATCAATATACCATATGACTAGTGTATGTGCTGATTCGATGGCTGACGTTATTAGAAAAGTATAAGAAATATTCGACATAGGACCCCCCAGCCATTAGTATTGTAATTTTTCATAAATCAACGAAAATAAAAACCTGAAAGCTGAAGTTTAAAAGTTTAAACCTATACTGGGAATAATAATGTTTAGTTACAATTATTTAGATATATTTTCAATCTCGGATATGATTTTTATTCAAATTTTAATTTATATTTTATAGTGGATTTGCGATCTGAGAATACAAAACTTCAATTGAAAAAAAATGCATAGACCATTCAAATATCTGTTAATTACATTTGTTCATATGTAAATGAAATATCAGTTAAAGTTCATAAAATAAAAGTTTTACTTTTCACGGCGGTGAGAAATACCAAATTGAAGCATTTCTATTGTAAAAAAAACCTTCCTCCCCGGGTTGGAAACCAATGAAAACATAAATCACAAAACCAAATGACTACAATTATAGTGGCCAATCAGAACGCTTGAAATACGTCTGTTCGGCAACGCACTTTATTTTGACGTCTTATATCACTTTTGGCTGTTTGTCACCTGTACAGTACACTTTTGTCATCAAAATTAAGTATTCTGCCGAAGTGGGACGCAAAACAGGCAGTGAAGAAGGCAGAAGAAAGAATGAGGCTCAGTGACATCGTTGGAACAGTCGCAGTAGGGTGACATGGGCTAGAAACAATCTATCTTCAGACCTAATTGGGGAAGGGCTAGCCAAAGGCAGCGCAGAGAGATGACTCAAACAGAGGTCACGATGGAAGAAGAGACCAGGCAGGTACAGGCCGTCGGTATGAGCAAACAAGGAAGTTGGCTACATTGGGAGAGTGCAAGAGAGCGGAAACTATCATGGGGTGACACCTGGAGGATGGAGGGGTATAGACTTGGCTTCCTGTTGAAGGCAACATATGAAGTGCTACCGAGCCCGTACAACCTACACACATTGGGACTGAGGGACAATGTAGCATGTGGACTGTGCGGACGACCCGCCAATATTTGAACGGATGTGGTATCATCTTGCACGGTCGCACTTACAGATGACAGGTACACATAGCGCCATGACCAGGTCCTCAAGGAAATAGAAGAGGGCCCTCGACAATGCCAGGTGGAGGAAAAGAGCAGTGACGAAGGAACCAAGGTTTGTCAACTTCACGAAGGCAGGAACCAAAGGGAGGAGCAGCCCGGAGGGAGGCGGAATACTCGCAACAGCAGAAGACTGGGGTATGAGGGCAGACATCCATCAGAAGATAGGTTTCCCAGCACAGATGGCTGCTACATGTACACCACTCCGCCCAGACATTGTGTTGTGGTCCCGGAACTCCAAGCAGGTCGTGATGGTAGAACTGACAGTTCTATGGGAAGACAGGATAGAGGGGGCACATGAGCGGAAGAGGACGAAGTACATGTACTAGCAACTTGTAGAGGACTGCCAACAACGAGGTTGGAAGGTATGGTGTCTGCCAGTAGAGGTTGGTTGCAGGGATTTTGGTCTAAATCTCTATGGAAGACTTTGAGGTTGCTGGTGATGCTAGGGACAGAGCGGAAGAAGATTGTGGGTGATGTGAGCAGACAGGCAAAGATGGCATCCAACTGGATATGGAGGAAGAGAGAAGAGCCGTGGGGTGGACACCAACAACAGTGCTAGTCACACGATGCCACAACACGAAACATGGCAAGACTTGATGGATGATGCAGAACGCAGCAGCAACAACATGGCAGCAAGCTGGGTCTGATCAACCCAGTCGGCGCACCTCTGGAGGACGTCGTGGATAAGCGCCGAAACGTACCATCCACCCGATGATTGGACTGGCCAGCATTGAAATATTCCTATGTATGGAAGGAACTGAACTCGAGATATAGTGTAGTATGCAATTGGAAATAATTAGCTGTTATTTATATTTACAGATGTATTTACAAACATTTTTTATTGAACATACTTTCGAATAAAAAAGAAACAAATAAAAACAATTATGAGATCTATCAAATCTCCAGCTCAATAACACATTCGAGATTAAACTATGAACAGTGTATGGTGTACTGTATAGAATACAATGTACTTCAGGATTGAAGTACACACAGTGTATGGTGTACTGTAAATTATACAGTGTACTCTAGTAGTAAGGTATACACAGTGTATGGTGTACTGTAAAGTATACAATGTACTCTAGGAGTGAAGTATACACAGTGTATGATGTACTGTAAGTTATACAATGTACTCTAGTAGTAAGGTATACACAGTGTATGGTGTACTGTAAAGTATCCAATGTACTCTAGTAGTAAGGTATACACAGTGTATGGTGTACTGTAAGCTATACACAGTGTATGGTGTACTGTAAAGTATACAGTGTACTCTAGTAGTAAGGTATACACAGTGTATGGTGTACTGTAAGGTATACACAGTGTATGATGTACTGTAAGGTATACACAGTATATGGTGTACTGTAAGGTATACACAGTATATGGTGTACTGTAAGGTATACACAGTGTATGGTGTACTGTAAAGTGTCCAATGTACTCTAGTAGTAAGGTATACACAGTGTATGGTGTACTGTAAAGTATACAATGTACTCTAGTAGTAAGGTATACACAGTGTATGGTGTACTGTAAAGTATACAATGTACTCTAGTAGTAAGGTATACACAGTGTATGGTGTACTGTAAAGTATACAATGTACTCTAGTAGTAAGGTAT
>JAUMHH010216501.1:0-12420 GCA_032359455.1 Chlamys rubida | reverse complement strand
ATATATTTAGCAACAGGACAGTGTGTCATTTCGATACATTTTAAAAACCATGCCTCTTGTTTAACAAAACATATGTAAGATACCATAAGAAAATCATATTCATATTATTTATACAGAAATATAATGTAGTGTAAGTCTTGCCTCACTATTCGTTTAAGAATTATTTATATTGATAGTATTTCTACAGAAATATAATGTAGCTTTAGTCTTATAAAAAGAATTATTTATATAATTATATTGATATTATTTCCACAGAAATATAATGTAGCGTCAGTCTTACCTCACTACTCGTTTGAGAATCATTTATATAATCATATTAATATCATTTCCACAGAAATATAATATAGTTTTAGTCTTACCACACTACTCGTTTAAGAATTATTTATATAGTTATATTGATAGTATTACTACAGAAATATAATGTAGCGTCAGTCTTACCTCACTATTCGTTTAAGAATTATGTATATAATTATATTGATATTATTTCCACATACTGTGATGTTGAAAATACAACATTAACGGCATAAAGAGAGACAACCCAAATAAAAAAAGGGTTTCACAACATTTTATTTCACATATAGGAATGAATATTATACTTTGTAACAATCAATAAAATATAACTTTCTAAATCTTATCATAATATTTAACACGTTATAAAATCGAAATCAAATTTGGGCTAGCACCAAGGTGTATATTGATGACAATGAAATTATGTATAATGTTATGTAGATAGGGTTTTCTTTCCATTGAACATTTTATTGTAGTATTCCTTAACAACACGATTAAAATTGTAAATATGTCAACATCACTAGCTAACATACTTCCTGCTCGTCATTCTGACTTACACTCTCACAAAACTAGAAATGCAAATAATTACTGTCAAATAAGCAGTAGAACCCAGCTTCACAAGAATTCTTTCTTACCCTCCTCTATTGACCTATGTAATGCACTTCCCGATAGTATAAAGCCTAACCAGTCGCTTACTAATCTTGAAAAGTTTTTGAATGCCTTCTACCTTCTAATGTATGGAAATCCTTATATGCCAGTTAAATATAATAAGAATATTTTTAACTGTGTCCAAAATTTCATCAACCAATCATGAGAGAATTGGGAATCTGATCGTGTACACATCATTTAAGCTGAATTTTCCCCACTTCAAATTACGCTTATTTAATGCCTCATATTTTATTACAAAGCAGTACCAATGTCCATTTATATATATGATAACCCCCATTAATTAGCCTAATTGCCTTAATCCTTATTTGGCATAATTAACAAAACAACATGTTGATCCCACAATTCATATTGTTCACCGATCGAAATAATAAAATTGTTGAAAATATTTATAAATTATGAGAAAAACATGTCAAATTGTGTTCAGATTATACAGGTAGTATATCTTGATTTCTTTATAGTGTGTGTAATAAAATTATTTTTTATACAACTTTTCTCTCCAGTCATCAAGACGATAATACTTTAAAAAGTGTTATTATTACTCAATACAAAATACCGTGATAAAGTTTCCCAACACATTTTTCACATTATTATTCACGTTTTTGTAAAATATTTTTTTGATCCCAACCACGCATCAATTTTAGAATGCATTACATACATTATACATATACATGTATATATGTACAGTTTTAATTAATTAAAACTGTATATAAAAAGTTTCTGTTGTGTTAAAATATTAAATAATGTATTCACAACTGTATAAAAATGCATTGTTCATATAATGTATCAAACAATGAATGTATGATATGTTATATAATTGTGTAACAAAAATATTATATATTCACTATATCATTATACCATGATATAACAGTGTATAAAAAGTATCATGCTATAATTGTATAATAAAACAAATAATTTTGTAATCGTATAAAAATACCTTATTATGTTATCGTTGGATAAAAGTCTACCAAAGCGTTAAAGGTTATTTTGAGATAAGATATTCAACATAAATAAAGTTTGTGATTCAGGTAACAGATTCGACTAATGGATTATTGAGCATGAAAGGTCTAAAATATTGTAGTATTCCTGAAATAAATGTTTAAATGAATATGTACCTTTCCTCTGCTGATGAGATTTTACTATGTAACACGATGAATTAAAACATTATCGTATGAGTAGGTTGATCAAATAACGTTTCGACATAAATTTTTATATCAATACATTTTTACAATGAAAATATTCATCCAAACTTAACTTTCAATGTTGATACTGCTTTGAATACTATTCTTCAACCTTAATTAGTTGTTAAATATGGTCTCAAATGTCCATCAGGACGGATATACAACATTATATGGAAGCAAATTCCATTCTATTCCTCGACCCTCTCGGAGAACTTCTCAATTTGTGCAAGCTAAGTGAGATCCCTCGTCTTCTAATGTTGATCACAGAATTGATACTTTGATACACAACCTTATTTATTGCTGGTTAAATCTCAACCATTGTACGTTTTCACAACTTCTAAAAACACTCACAACTTGTGTACATAAAAGTTAACTCCATAAGATTAAATTGATTATATATCTTTAACATTACACCAGTATCAGGTTAACTATCTGGCAGATGAACTGGTTCTAATTCATACTGAATAGTGTGCACTCCTGTTGCTGCCGCTCCTTTGAAATGGAGCATATATCTCTCCAAGAACAATAAGACCATTGTCACACCCAACCCACACTCTTTCCTGACTGTCAGTTGCTATGCAACGCGGCCCCATCGCACGCCTCTTCTTGTCCAATAACACCTTCGCCCTGCAGCCATCTTTTGATAGAGCATATATTTTGTTGTACGATTCATCAACTATAAGGCAAACCTTCTTGTTTCCAATAGCTGTGATATCCAACGGATCTGTATCACCCACCCCTTCTCCTCTCCACGTGTACATATATCTACCCCTTTTATCCACACAAACAACGCGATGGTCATCCGGAGCTCTATCGACGACTAGAATCTCACCAGTTGAGAAGGCAGTAACTCTGTATGGGAGCTGGAACACTTCCGGGTCATGGCTATCCAATCTTATCTCCTGAAGTATACTCCCTGCTGCAGATAGTCTCAAAACTACGTTCTTGCTCTTTTCCACCAATCCAGAAGAATAAGGAGCATTTCCACATACGATAACCTCTGCTCCCCCCTCCTGTACACATACACTTCTAGCATAATTTGGGGACAAGTCTGCAAAATTTGTCAACTTCTTACCATTACATGAAAGCTTTCTGATGCAAGTATCCATGAAACAGGTGATTAGGATTTCCTTGGATTTAAACAAAGCCATGTTGACAACTTCCCGATCAATTTGACACGATCTGGCTTTTTCGTGCAGGCTTTTGTCTATGAGAACAAGTTGTCTTCCCTTGTTTTCATGTCTGGTCCCTTCGGCGGCGTCGCCATTGCTGCTATAGGAAAGCCATGCCGACCCGTCGTCAAGGGGGCATAGAGCAATGATCTTCTTTCGTACATTAGTCTGAAGGTGTGTCACCTTGAGGTTCAATGACAAATCGTTAAACGCATTTATATCTTCTGGTGTTTTCAACATTCCAAACATGGCGACTAATTTTGGTTTTTGAAATGATGCCTTTTCAAACGAAGGAGGTAAAACTCTGTATTCTTCTGGTGTTTGGAAATCCGAAGATTTTGTTTTCATTTCCTTCGAAAGAACGTGAAGATGAAATATATTGTTAAGTCTTATTTCTTTTTCTATGTCATCAATCGATGTTTTAAGTTCCTGGGTTTCAGAGGAGTATTTTTTGTGTTTGGATTCATAACGTGATAGCTCCTTTGATTCTATTGAATTGATTTCATGAAGATAATCATTCCTGAGACTCATAGTTTCCTCGCAAATCATCGTTGCCACGTCATTAATACTTTGCTTACAGTCGGCAAGCCTTTTGATGATGAATCCATGCATTGTTTTGTCCTTTTCTTCCACGTCGCGATATTTTGCGAGTTTTTCATTGAAATTCTGTATCGTATCACTTAAGGCAGTTTTTAACGATTTAATGCTTTGTTCTTTGGTGTTCCACTCATGTGATCGATGGTTTTGAGATAAGCAGTCTTGACATATAGTTTCATCACATGTCTCACAAAAAAAGTCGAGCTGTTTACCCCCATGTCTGACACATGTGTTGTGGTCGTTCTGGTTTATGACCTCGACGTTTTCCCTGGCGTCCCTGATAGATACTATGTTGTCATTCTGTAACTTCTTGTTTTTAAGATGGTGTGCTCTACACTTTTCACAAAGGCGTTCCTGACAATCGACACAGTACCATTTGACCTCCTCTTCCGATTCACACATTTCACAATTTCCACTTAACATATCATTTTCGTCAACAGTGTTCTTGTCCGCCATTTTAGTTTACAGGCGTGCTCCCAAACAGTAGTTCACACTAGGGAGCCGGTGCTCTGTAAAAGTAGGTAATAATAACACGCATTATAGTATACATAACAACACTGTACATATATATGACTGGAGTAATGTTATATGTATCATCATTTGTACATAAATGTGAAAATAAATATACATATTTATAAGAGACCATATATAAATTTGCCTTTTAATCAGACTGGCTATAGGCCTACATCACTGAGAGATAAATATTTATAAAATATCTTAAACTGTGTCCATCTCAGATAAATCTCTTCCAGATTGTCTATATTAACATATAATTAGATTCTTTCAATAAGTTATATTATACGTTTTGTGTACATTTTTTAAGACGCTAGATATATATTTCCATTTGTTTCACTATTCGCACTAAGAAATACACGTACTGTATACTTAGCAGTGAATGTAATTTCCACACGGCTAAATATAGATATTTAAAATTCGGTCATCCACCGTCAAATTACCTTGAGACTTGCACAAGTTAATTTCCGAGACACCTTTAAAACATGTAGTAGTATCCTTCCACTGCTCTTGACACCACTAGAAAAGTCGACCCAGACGATGATTTACACAATTTACACCAATATTAATACAGGTTTATATACACAATATATATCAGTATTTATACAGTATTATACAGTTTATATACATAATATATATCAGTATTTATACAGTATTATACAGGTTTATATACACAATTTATATCAGTATTTATACAGTATTATAAAGTTTATATACACAATATATATCAGTATTTATACAGTATTATACAGGTTTATATACACAATATATATCAGTATTTATACAGTATTATAAAGTTTATATACACAATATATATCAGTATTTATACAGTATTATACAGTGTATATATACATAATATTCATTAAGGGGCGGCAGTGGCCAAGTGGTTGAATTAAGGCGTCTGACACTCTGCTACCACTAGCCCTCCACCACTGGGTCGCGGGTTCGAGACCTACGTGGAGCAGTCACCAGGTACTATCCGTAGGTCTGTGTTTTTTCTCCGGGAACTCCGGCTTTCCTCCATCATCAAAACCTGGCACGTCCTTAAATGAGCATAGCTGTTAATAGGACGTAAAACACAAACAAACCAAACCAAACTAATATGCATAAATTAGGAAAATGTAGCATAATCTAACAACAATTGGGAAGATATTCCTAAATTTTCTAAATTTTTGGGATAATGCACTTTTTGCTAGGGGAAGCAGCCTGTATTCGAATGTAAAAGTATGCAAAAACTTACTCTGTATCTACTTACACATAGATGAAACATAAACTTTATTTATTTGAAAACAATATCAATGTACGAGTTTCCTATCTTATTTATCATGTTATGATGGCCCGGATTGAGACGGGAGGGAATTTATGGAAACTGAAGAAACAAGGAAAAAACCTTACGTGATCAATGGAATAATATTATATTTACATTATAATTATATATGTACAGCTTATATAATGTATCCCTTCCAAGAAAAACGTAGATAGATTTGCATTTAATTATGATGAATTGAAAATGGATTCAAACATTATGAACACAATGAGTTTTAAAGATATTTATTTTGCACGTCAAATAGTTAATAGTTTAAATACTTTTCAACACTAATGAAATGAGAATGTATTTAAGCATTAATTATACCATGTTTCTTATAGAGAAAAACAGTTAACATTTATCATACTCTGCAATGGTTAAAATGAATGTACACCTCTAGTACTACATCATTTTTATAACTATAACCTACAAAGTAATAAATATGTGTTTATATCTCCCGTACTATATAATTTATAACACTATAACCTGCAAAGGAATAAATATGTATTTACATATCCCGTACTATATAATTTATATCATTATAGGCTCCAAAGGAATGAATATGTATTTATATCTCCCGTACTGTATAATTTATATCATAATAAGCTCAAAAGGAATGAATATGTATTTATCTCCCGTACTCTATAACTATCAACTTAATAACCCCAAAGAAATAAATATGTATTTAACCTCCTGTTCTACATTGTTTCGTAATTATAATCTCAAAAAGAATAAATTTGTATGTATACCTCCTGTTCTACATTGTTTCGTAATTATAATCTCCAAAAGAATAAATATGTGTGTGTACCTCCCGTAGTGTACTATATAGTTTTGTCATTATAATCTCCAAACGAATAAATATGTGTGTGTACCTCCCGTAGTGTACTATATAGTTTTGTCATTATAATCTCCAAACGAATAAATATGTATGTATACCTCCTGTTCTACATTGTTTCGTAATTATAATCTCCAAACGAATAGATTTGTATTTATACCTGCTTAGTTATACTTATAAAATGATAACCTCCAAATAAATAAAGATGGTTTTATACCTCTGGTACTATATACTTCATATGATTATAACCTCCTAAGAAATGAAGATGTATTTATACCCCCATACTATATAATGTTTATAGTTATAACCTCCAAAGGCTGAAACATGTATTTATACCTCCCGTACTAAAGCGTTTGAAGACATATGTTTTTTTTATATTTACATACAAATTCAATGTGTGTACGGATGAAAATATTGTCAATGTATACGTGAGCAATACAAGACAGAAATGTCAGTGTATCGTTGTCTGTTCGATGAGTCTGTATGTAATGAATACGCCATTAGCTTTTTATCATAGCAACTGAAATATCTGGATAATTTTTATGAATATTTAACTGCGCGTTTTTAAATCCATTTAGAAAGCTTTTTGACATCCTGTTAAGAGCTAAGCTTTGTAAACAGAGAAAGTGTGATTTTTTTGGTTTGCATTGTTAGCTTGATATTATGTAAACGCTTTTTGGAATTTTTACAGTCCTAAAAAAATGTAACTTCATTAGCTATTCTAAATGCCCGCCTGAACACATTAATCAAGACAGGTGGTATGTCATATAACATTGAAAATGTTCATACTTGATGTGTTGTAACATTTAAGTTGAAAACAAGTCAGCAAGCTGATGAAATACAACACCCGGAGTGTATAGTATGTATACTGACATCTGAGGTCGGATCACACTGCATCGGTGCGTGACGTATTTTGAAGTGGTGGTTGTCCTAAGCATTCCCACCTGTATGGAAGCCTAGAGGCATCGCAGGGGAAAATATGATAGTTATATTATGCGGCGTCAATACACATAGCTGATACATGTACTGAAACTCAAATTCGAAAACAAAACGGCAGAATTATGTTGTGAACCCTAAATGTTTGTATTTGTAAACTGTTTTTTGTACCCTAGATTTGTATTTGTACTTAACACCGAATATAACCTAGACGTTTGTTTTTGTACTATGTTGTGAACCCTAGATGTTCATATTTATGCAAAGTTATGTTACCTTGAGTTCATATTTATGCTAAGTTGTGTAACCTTGAGTTTATATTTGTGCTAAGTTATGTTACCTTGAGTTTATATTTGTGCCTGTTTCTGTAACCTTTGTGTTTAAATGTGTGCTTAGTTGTGAGACAAACAAAGTTAACATATATACTGCATCATATATCAAATTATGTCTTATCAGGATGACTTGAGTACAAATGAATGGAGCTCTGTTTCTAAGTGTGTAAAAGTATCGAAATCAAATATATAGCATCCATGCACAAGCACAAAATCGGACATCAATGATGATACTTATTATAAATTACAACATGTGTGAATAGACGAGACACCAAAACAAAAGGAAAGGAAACACCAATCTAAATTAAAATCCCGAGGTTGAACGAACAATATAAAAGGTTTTGTATTTGCCTATATATATTAAATCTAGTTATGAACATATTTTTGTAATAATTTAGTATTTGCCTCTTGCTTCAACGTCAATGAATAGTATGTATTTATGAATATTAATATATCGTTATGGAATATATAAAGAAGATAAAGCAACAAAAAGGGTATTTTCTTCTGGCTTAAAGTCTTTTTTCTTCTCAAGGACAGTTATGATTTAAAATATAGCTAAAATTTAAAATATAGTTACCAACATTCATAAGGTATATGATTGACCTTGTTCAGGTCATGAATTTGACCTCTGCATAATGTTTTAATATTTTTTTCTACTAATCATATATTTTTTTTAAAGCAAATCCAACCATATAATTTTTATTTTTAATATATCTGTAGAAAATATTTTCTTTAATCATTTCATATATAGCCTTAATGGTAATAACTTATTTCAACTTGATACTTTCTTTACTCGAAAGGACTCGCATAACGAAATCTTTAACTACATGATATTACTAAGATTTTGAACTAATAGCTTTAATATTTGAGGTTCAACGCTAGTGACAACTGCCTTGATTCATAAATACATACCTGACAAAGGCTTCAAAAGACATTTTTGGCGGGTTTAATGGCACATAAGTGCGCTACAGGCGTCTGCTTTGACAACCGGAAATTTAAAAGCCAAACCAGTGAAGTTGAACGGGAGCACACCCTTCCATTTGACCCCATATCGATCCGCCTTCACATATTAAAATCTACTAAAGCTATACATTTTCTAAAGTTCAATATCAGTAGATTTCTTTCAATGTAAAATGTGTCAACAATTACCCATTTTAATTACTCAGATGCACTGTATTTGACCGGAACACATTTTAGGTAGGGAATACAATCGTATGAAACACTTGCTGATTGGCTGATTGAGTTGTGTGATACCTAAAGGGGATTCCGTATTTTTACAATATACTATTTATATATATATAAACATGGCGTCCGAGGACGTGTGTGATGGGGACACGTTGTCTCTGCTGTTGTGCAGCGACTGTGAAACTACGGAACATGTTAACTGGTTCTGTCAGGAATGTCAACATAACTTTTGTGATAAGTGTAAAGATCATCATTTAGGAAGGAAGAAATCGAGAACGCATTCCATCGTTCCGTTTCGAGAAGCCAAATACCGACCGGTGTCCATGAAACATGCCTTGTGTGGCGTGCATCCGGGTATGTCCCTTGATTACTGGTGTGACGACTGTGATGTTACAATTTGTGTGAAATGTATACCTGATCGCCACAAGAAGCATAGTTGGTGTACTGTGGACGATTTCAAGGGCCGTGTCCAGGTAAATATCCGTAGTAAAATAGACGAGTTTAGAGAAACATTGCTGAAATACAGAGGCGTGATGAACGATGATTTAAAATTCTCAGAATACATGAATTGTTGTATAGATAATCTGAAGGAAGATGTAAACCAGCAAGCAAGCACCTTATGTCTAGAGGTAAACAAAAGGAGAGACGAGGTTTTGAAGGAAATCATCATTTTCGAGAATAAAGCAAAGATACAACAAAATCAATGTAAGCTCAAGATTACTGAAGATATGTCAGCTTTAAATGAATTAATCACAAAAACAGAACAACCCCTGAAAGGTTGTGAATCTTCGTCGTCTCTGTATGTTTTATTGAAAACTCTTGAAGATAATGCAGCGTGTTTCCAAAGTCCTGAAAGCGTCCGATGTCAACCACCAACTTTAAGTAAACCGGAATATGTTGACCAATCAAAGTTGGTGTCTCTGTTTGGTCAGCTGGAATATCCATCCTCCCAAAAACTGGAAGAGAGAGTGAAATACGAGGTGAAAACAAAATACTTAAAAACAAAAACAATAAGGAAGATCCTGGCCCTCTGTGTTCTTGACAATGGTAACATCTGGGTTTCATTTGACGGGAATCGGTTTTTAATGTTGATAGACGGATACTTGAATACGATAAAGAACTCCTGTGACACAGAGACAGGAGTGGTCAGTATGGCTCTTTATAAAAACACAGACTTAGTGTTCACGCGATTCATGGACACTGGCGTGCAGCGAATCGGTTGCCATGGCGACAAAATGGTAACTATTGCTGATCTCTATCCTTACTACACAAAGGGCATAAGTGTAAATAACGAAAACAGAATTCTAGTCTGTGCTGTAACTACGACATGTAGCAAAATTGTGAAAATGACAGGGAGAGGTCAAATTCTCTTAGAAATACCAATCGACAGGAATGACATTGAAACACTTACTCGACCATATAGAATTACCAGTTTTGATACCGGCGAGATATTTGTAGTTGACACAGCAAAAGACGACCACCGTGTTACGTGTTTAGCTAAGCAAGGGGAACGTTTGTTTTCGTGGTCTTGGCGAGGTGAAGGAGTCGGTACAGTGGAACCGTTGGGGATAACCAAGGACAAAACGGCGTGTTATATTACAGATGAAATAAATAATAGGATTTACGTGTTACCAAAGAACGGAAATACAGCAGCCGTGTTGCTGGACGAGAGTAGCCGACAGACAGGACCAAGATGCATAACTATTGACAGGAAGGGGTGTATATGGGTAGGGTGTAACAACGGTGTCATTCTAAAGATCGAGAGATAAATCAACCTGGTAAAAGGTCGTGGTCACCAAAATACAGAGGTACACGTCATGAAAACCGATAAAACAATGGTTTGTGAGGGATTGTGTTACACGTGACTGCAAGACTGATTTTTTGTTGAGAACAATGATGGCACCTTTGTTTTATTCATGTCTGTATTCATGAAAGCCCATTAGTCATGCTTATGCAAGGGGGAAATGCAAATGTACAGTTGAAGTATTAAGATAAATCATGAATGGATAAGGTTAACAGTAGATTCGTATATGTCATCGCGATGGTACAAACATATACAAAATACGTTGGAGATAATAGAATGCAATGTGTCCTCGTGCGTTAATGTATTGTCAAATTAATGAACGATTCGATCTAACTAGTTACCGTTACAATAGGAGCAAGATTTTGTGTAAAGCTGAAAGATCAACTTATACGATGGAAGGAGGCCGATAATTCATCAAAAAGCTTTACGTAAATTATTTCTGCATGATTATTTAATGACTGCATATCAATGTGTTTTGATGAAGTGCCAATGTGTAATAATGTATCCAATGACTCATATGTCTTAAAATGTTATGCTTTACGTTGTCTGTTAATTAAAACAATTGAATTTTATTTTAGCCTTTGTTATCATTTCCAGTCCTTTTTATATCTAAAATATATATATATTTTTAACAAATCTCACCCCTAGGTGATAAAACGTGTTATATTTGCTGAAAATAAGCAGTGTTTTGTGTATTTTTGATAGTAATACCGAATAAAATGTAAAAAACAAACTAGAGTTTTCGCCAGAATGGCAATCGTACAACCACACCTGCGCCAAAGGTTAAGCTCAAAGGACAAAGGAGTGACCTACTTTTTGAACTTGACACTCTGCCATCCTGATATGTACTTGCATTCCAAGCCTGGTTACTTCAGCTGAAATGGTATAGCTGATTAGCCCCGGAGAAATGTTATTATTATCTTTCCTTAAAAGGGGCATAACTCCAATAATAATGGCCGGATCGAAGCATCAATCGCAAGTGTGATTACATCAGTGAAGTTTCATGGATTTCGGCAAAAATACCGTATAAAGAGTTGTCCAGACAAGATTGTGTTTATGGACAGACAGACAGACAAACAACCTGATTCCAGTAAAACTTCGCTGCTGGGGGAATAATAACACAATTTGTCTAAACTATCTAGAAGAGAAAGTCCTGCTCGATTTGAGCTCACCGGGTACTCAGAAGGCCAACCAGCCAGGCGGGCAGTTGATAAGCTCGACTGGAGTTTGTAAATAGTTATGTCTATCTCATGGATAAACTTGTCTTGTCTCATGGGTTAAATATATATGCTTGTTTGTTAATTTTATAAATTTATCAAAATATGTTTGCCACTCGTGAAATACAAAAATGATATATCAAGAAACCTAGAGTATCCCGTAATGATACTAGTGTCTGATTCAGCTGAAATTAAGTATGCATACATGTATAACACAGCTTGGCACTTAGCAAATTATGGACGACCTCTCCAGTAAAGCAGTGGGTTTCCGTTTTACACAATTGACATATCCTGTTGCCTCACTCCGTTAGTATTTAATATAAACTTTATTTCATTCCAAATTAAGTTGCATTACACCACATAACATACAAAGTACAGAGGAATGGGATCC
>JAUMHH010216490.1:0-12421 GCA_032359455.1 Chlamys rubida | reverse complement strand
GGCTAACAGAAATGTAAATACCGGTGCAATACTCATTTGTTAGCTTTGATATGTTTTATTTCACCTTAAATACCTCCCCCATCAAGAGCCAGGGTCAAAGTCAGAGATCCACCTTGTCTTTGCCCTTTGGACCCAAATGACCTTGACCTTTAACCCAGTGACCCTGATCTTTGGTCAGTTGACTTATTCTTTAATTACAACCAACTTTGCTTCATAATATCATAACAAAATGTTCATCAGTAAAAAAAAAAAAACTTGACATTGACCTGAAACATTTGGACCCCGTAAACTGGACCTTTGGTCAGACTTTGCTTCATAATAACATAAAAAAAAGTGTTAATCAGTAAAAAGATACTAAATTTGACATTGACCTTTGACCCAGTGACCTTGACCTTAAGTCAGTTGACTCTTTGTTAAATTTCAACCAACTTTGCTTCATAACAAAATGTTCATCAGGGAAAAAGATACAAAATTTGACCTTGACCTTTTGACCTTTGGTCAGTTGACTCCTTGTTTAATTCTGACAAACATTGCTTCAGTGTCATAACAAAATGTTCATCAGTGAAAAGATACAAAATTTGACCTTGACCTCTGACACGATGACCTTGACCTTTGATCAGTTACTCCTTGTTTTAATCTGATCAACTTTGCTTCATCATGTCATAACAAAAGGTTCATCAGTGAAAATATGCAAAATTTGACCTTGACCTTTGAACATAATGACCTTGACCTTTGACTTGACTTTTTACCTCAGTGTGCACGTGTCTCTTTGTTTAATTCTGACCAACTTTGCTTCATGATGTCATAAAATGCTCATTCGTGAAAAGCTACAAAATTTGACCTTGACCTCTGACCTTATGACCTTGACCTTTGGTCAGTTGACTCCTTGTTTAATTCTGATCAACATTGCTTCAATATGTCATAACAAAAAGTTAAGCAGTTAAAAGATACAAAATCTGACCTTGACCTTTGATCCAATGACCTTGACCTTTGATCAGTTGACTTCTTGTTGTATTGTGACCAACTTTACTTCATAATGTCATAACAAAATGTTTACCAGTTAAGAGCAAAAAAATTTGAATTTTTTAATGTTAAAATCCAAGATGGCTGATAAGCAGCCATTTTGAATCTGATCTGCCCGAAAAATTACCAAGCAGAACTAGGATGCATGGGAAATCGTCATGTAAAATTTAAAAACATACTCCATTTACTTCCATCAATATTGTGCAAAAGAGAAAAAACAGACGGACAGACGGACGGACGGACGGACAACCTGATTACTATAGGGCACCCGCATCTTTGATGCGGGGCCCTAATTACTCACTTACCAGGTTAGGTAAAACAGCATGAGGTGTGTGTAAGAATAACTCACTTTAGACCAGCTGGGGTCAAACAGCACACAGTGTGTGTAACAATGATTATCATTAGACCAGGGGATGTATTATAAGGTATGTGTAACAAAAACTTGCTACAGACTAGGTGAGGTAAAACAATTTTGGGTGTGTGCACATTGTCCTATTGTCCCAGCTCTGTGGAAATATTTCTTTTGAATAATATGGAATTTCAAACTACTTGGGAGGAAAAAGAGGTATAAATTGTATTAATTCTTTGTATTGTTCACTCTGTCAAAACCAGAGAAACCAGAAACTGCAAAAACGCATAGCCCTAATGATCTGATATAGCTCAATTGGCAGATTCTGTTCAATTTAACAAAGATCAATTATAATCTGCTGATTAGCTGATTGTTTCAAACAAGTATTGGTGAATAACCAATCAGTTTTGTCATCATATGAAGTGCAAAAAAACTGAATTCCAATTTAAAGACAGACATAGCAAAACTCCAAAAAAGTGGTTAGGTTAGGAGATAGATGTGTACTTAGCAAAAAAATACCTTAGCAGCAGATTATTTTCACATTCACAGCCATGTCCGGTCATGTGCATTTTGACGACAGCCTCTTGGGGGACAGGAACATAGGGGATTTCCTCTACAAAGGCCCAAGGAAAGAAAATGCCTAGTTTATATAGCAAACCATGACATCATCAATGTATGATCACACAAACAGTGACATCACCAATAAACAAACACAAAAGCTGTGACATCATCAATGTATGACCACATAAATTGTGACATCATCGTTTTAGGTCACAGCAAATCACAACCAGTTCGAAAAAAAAGAATTAATTTCTTGTGTGACTGCGGACAAATTATGAAGATTAAATATGAACCAAAACTGATCATCTAACGGAATAAACAAAATAAAAAATCAGGTAAGGAAAAGGTTATAGCTATTGGAAAATTGGAAGTAGTGCCTTTTATTTGTTAGTTTTATTGTTCCATTCAGGTAGAACTAGACAATTGAAGGCATTTTGTTGTAAAACTGTTTGCAATTTTGTTCCAAATTAATCTAAATTTTTATTATGTATTTTATTCATTTTGTTCTGATTGTTCTATCAATGGCCCTATTGTGATTTGTTGTTATTTTTGTTTTGTTATTATTTTTGTTTTGTTTTGTTACAAAAAATGTTCATGTTTTCAGCATTTGTGTTGGAATGAATGCTTATACCCTGGATAAATTGAACCCTGTTACACTTTGAAACTCATCCAAAAAATTTCTAAGCTCATGAAAAAAGGATACAAAAATATATTGATATACCAAACTCAATGTTTTAAAAATTACAATTTTCAATAATTAGCCCCTTAAATGTAGCGAGTCATCAATAGATAGACAAAATCTATAGCCTCACACAAACCAGTAACGTTACAATGCCTGAAGTGCTAAAACGTACAGGGTAAATGTTAGTGCAAAATGTAACACAATCTTTTATCAATTTTTACGTAACTGATTTGTCCTTGGTCAATTTTTATATTATATCACTGCCCTACCATTTACCGTTCCTATTAATCGAATGAGCTGCACAATTAAATAGCATGTATGATAGTAGTGGTTCGACTACATGCAGATTCATATTATGAGCCAAAACTATGTCTGAAACTATGATAATTATTAATCATTGTTCTTGCATGTTTTGTTTTTATAATTGGTAGTTATGTTCAGAACCTTCATTTTGTGTATATGAATGAGTAAAATAAATGTATATTGCCAAATGTCTGCAAGAACCTCTTGTAGAAGTGGTAGTGGTAGACGGGGAAACTATAGACAGGGACAAGTAAAAACAGGTGTTAGCGATAGACAGGCAGTAGCTTCAGAAGGTGGTAGCGATAGATTTGACTGTATAATCATTTATGTTAGATTTGTCAATGAAGAAAGTGGGCTTTTTTAAGTAACTATATGTAGTCTTTAAGCCACATCAGATTTGACTGATCATCAGCAACTAGACATGTTAATAAAGTGACATGTCTTTCTCAATCATTTCTTAATCAACAACTATAAATGAGGTCACACAAGCACATCTAGCTACACATTCAAACAAATCCACACATGATACTGGCCCCCAACCGCTACATAAACCATGTATACAGCTAACAGTCAGACGCAAAACATACTGACCTCACAATGAACAAATAGGCAATGTATACAGACGCAAAACATTCTGACCTCACAATGAACAAATAAGCAAGGTACAGCTTGACATTCAGATGCCGCTGTACACAGACATGATACACCTACAATACTGGCCTATAATACTAACACAATACCTACTGCTAAACAAACAAGCTGTAACTCGATGTTCAAATGCCAACACACATGCTCATGTTGCTAGCCCCATACAGACTCCAACGCAAGTCAAAGTTTAACTTTCAATAAGCAACACAAAGGGTAAAGGTTTTATATCTATTTTTTTATATCAAATATGTCATTTGCATTAGTATGCTGAAGCAAATCACTACCAGACAGGGATACAGAGCTGTCAGCACATAATGGACATTTTCTTTTCATTTTTTTTTCTCATACCAAACACTAAGGTAAATGTCACTGATGCAGAAAGCCGGTAAAATCTGTGGGTAAATTTGAATACAGTTACATCTTGATATAATGCCACTATTGCCTTCTCACCTACCGCCAACAAATTTGAAGCCCCCGCCCCCTTGGTCCTTTTTTTTAACAATATCTAATGACATATACAAATCTCCATCGAAATAACAACTAACCCCTTCATGATGCAAGCATCTCCTGCAATATATCTATGAAAAGAAACCCCTTCATATCCCCAACAGAGAAGATTAAGGGAATGCTTTCAAGTTAAGGTCAGCTATTAGCCTTGATTTTGTTCAGTGAATCTTTTTCCATTTATGTGGCAAAATACAAATTTCTGCAATTGTGGCTTTTCTGTGTTTTGACCACATTTTTTAAAATGAGGATGTCACCAACATCGTGAATTTTTTTCTCCATTGCTGATATTTTACCATTTTTTTCAACAATGGTTGATTGTTTCTATAAAGAATGAGCTCAACCAAGAACAAACCAGTTTTTACAACTCCAAAATCTAGAAAAAATAACAACTACAGTAAACCATTGAATATAGAGTTATCAATATGAACAAAGTGCCTTTACATAAAGAATTGTCCGTTGATAAAATTGAAATGATGTAATATTGAAGTTATAAACAAGGCAAAGGTCAACTGTTGCAAAATCTGACGGCTGGCAGCAGAATGTAGTTCAGATGAAATAAAAAGGGATGACATTTATTGTGTTAATAGGGAACCGATGATTAATAATTTTCCATACCAACAATTTTACAATGGTAACCGTCCAAGTGAGGAAATACATGCTTTAGAATGCTACCCTTGTCACTTGTATAAGGATGTACCCTACTCTGACATGAATCTCCATTCCAAAAGAGTTCCACCTACCAATATCTTTCAGGAACTGAACAACTTTAATTACCTGATGACACATATGAAAAGTACACAAGAACTGATGACACATATGAAAGGTACACAAGAACTGATGACACATATGAAAAGTACACAAGAACTGATTACACATTTGAAAGGTACACAAGAACTGATGACACATATAAAAGGTACAAAAAGAACTGATGACACATATAAAAGGTACAAAAAGAACTGATGACACATGAAAGGTACACAAGAACTAATGACAGATTTGATAAAGGTACTGAGGACCACATACTACTTACACATACGACTGACATATTGATTTTGTAAGGTGCTGTAGCATTTATCCTTAATACTTTGGTATCGTTAGTCCATAACACTACAAGAAATCAACAGACTAGGACAAATCTATATCCCCTTTTGATTGAACACTTTTAAATCAGGTATTTATCAGAGAGACAATCATTATACATGATCATCATGAGTTATCATTTCAAGTGAGATAAATCGTGCCTAGAAAACTGTCACTTCAGTAAGTCAGACGTTAAGGGCCTATCATACCTAGCTAATTTGGGTTGCCGGATCTATACCGGAGCACAAATTTGGCGATTTTCAGAGATCATTACTAGTACGGCAGCGCAACGGTATCACATTGCTAAGAACGATAGTACATCGTCAGAACATCGGCAGGCAACGATAGAAATTTTTGAAAATGCTCAAAACGTTTCGCCGTTGGGCTGCCGGAGCGAGTAAAAGGACTACAACGACAGTACTTAATTCTGTATGGCTAAAACCATAATCAAAATTGCTGAGTACTTCCAGCAATTAATAGTCCCCACCTCTGGACAACTTTAGTGTCAAAAAGGACAAAAGGCCATAATGCTGTATAAGATAAAGTGGGGCAAGAGACCCCACTTCAGTATGTAATACTCCACTATCCCAAGAGGTACTGATAAATTATAGAAATAGTTGGTTACAGATAATATTGTAAAACTTGACTAAATAAAGTCAGGGCCATATTTCTCTATAAAGTTGACCACCTGCACCCCTGGAATATGTCAAAGCAAAAATGATGGCATGCGACTAGCTATTTGATTGGTCTCGGGTAAAAACAGCTTACCGATCGCTAGGCCGAGATCTTTCCTTTAAAGATTACAGAGGAGCGATACCCGACTTCAAAGTCAGTCAAATTTGACTGTTATGTCACCGCCAGATACTTTTGATGTACACAAAAAGATCAAACTAGTCTTCTTGTCTTGTCCACAAGGGAGAGCACACAGAGCCTTTGATTTTGTCATGACATATTGCAGGAGCGTAGAAAGCGTAAGTGAGCATAACCCCTGCGATAATGAAGATGACCCAATTTCAGAATGTACAACTCTCCCATACCAAAGGGTACCTGCATACCAAATTTGGCAAAGTGACAAGCAGGCAGGCAAAGTACAAATGTAAAATACAGTAAAATCCCGCTAACTCAAACTCATGGGGTTCAGATCAATGGTTTGAGGAATACATGGTACAGTTGTATTCAACAAATTTGAGGTTTGACCGACATAGTCATTTTTTTTTAATCAGTTGGAAACCAGACAGTACAAAAACTTCAAATATCGCAGATAGTAGATGATAAAAAAATGTTTTAAAAATTATATAAAACAGCTGAACAATGAAAACATGCATATGTAGCCATTGGTATTAAGAAAGGAAATTAAAAAGCTGCATGTGTAATGTACTTGTCGTTTTGACATAGTCTGCCATACTGTAATCGGCTAGGGTAATTTTACAAAATATCAAACAAGAGGAACTCTACGATCCTTTTTAAACGAAGAAAATCTTGAATCCCTATTATCATGATGTTGATTGATAACGAAATTAACAATCACGACGTATTCAAGTTTGAAAATCTTTAAAGATGGTCGTGAATCTACAATGTGATTTCTGCTTAATATTGCCATGCTGAAATATGGTTTTACACACCCAGTGAATTAACACTTCCGCTAAATCATAGATGTCAAAACATTGTCTGGAAATAATAAATATGCACACAAAATGATAATGCAGCTATTACAGGGAAACGGTACAGTTACTTAATTAAACTTCTGTTAATCCTTTAATTATCTGACATCCGACCAACACCTGTATAAGCACAATGAGCGTGGACCGCAGTCTGTACCTCGAGGCATATCGACGGCACGCAGCTATACATGCAGGTGTGTCTACCTGTTGGACGAATGGATAGGTAAAATGCCAAGGTTTTGAGTGGTCGAGGATAAATCAGAGTTCGAGGAATACTGGGTATTCAAGCAATGGCTGTTTGAGAAATCCGAGGTTAATTTACAAAGAATATATAAGTCGGGACCAAGCGAACTATTTGAGAAATAGGGAGTATTCGAGTTTAATATGCAAGTTTGAGTAAGTAGGGTTTCACTGTACCTAACTATTGTTTATGTCAACTATTGCTTTTATATATCGTTAATATACAAGTTAGATAAAGTATGCAAGATGCAGCCAATTGGATAGGTGTCATTCAACCTCATGGATGCTGTTTTGAATATGAGGAAAACTAAAGGACTGGCGGGATGGCAATTAATTCCTTTGTATAGTAATGTTATGAGATCATTAGGGAGGGGTAGGATGGTTAATTATATAGTTGGAATAATCAGTAATTTCAGTATGGAGGTAAAATGTTGTGATAACAAATAAGTTTAGTACATGTATATGATAAGGCAGGGACCAATCTACTTTTTTGGCAGAATTTACGTTTTTTCGTGACTTAGGAGAAATTTTGCAGATTTGATATGAGGATCTTCGCCTCAAGGAATTTTGAATTTTCAATACAATTAGTTAGACATGGAATCATTTCTTATAACCGTATTGGCTACATTTTCTAAATTTCACTGATGATCTATGCAACATAGCTCTTATATGCATAGAATCAGAAAATTCTCGAAAAATAGTGGAAGTACTTAATTTACAAAACTCAAGAAGTTTTCCAGCTCAGAGGAGGATCTAAAGACATAAATTAACTCATTCACCCCTGAGCTTTTATAATGAACTATTCCAACCTTTGAACTGGGAGAGTTCAAATGTGTCTTCAGGGGTGAATGAATGGAGATAATTTTTTTATCTCAAGGATGCATTTACCTAGGAATGGTTATAATGAAGTTGGCCTAGATTGGTCCCTGAATGGAATATTGTTATTATTTAATATTTTCGAAACAGAATTAGTAAATATCAAATGAATGCTTTCTGGATAACATGGCTCATCATCACTGTTCATAAAATGTGTATTCTGTAATATCACATGCTTGAATTACAGCTGTTGTATTATTGATTGATATATACAATACATATGATATCATACAGTGTTAATGAAATAGATACCGACGTCTACTAATCATCAAGATTCCAATTTATGAGTCAATTTCTTCGAAAGATGGTTGCACATTTTTCCATTTAGGTTACCATGATACATTATAATCATTTAATATTCATAAGTTGCTTAATCAATATTTTGTAGCTTTCAAGAAGGATAAACATAAAACTAAATAAAACAACTATAAATTCATTCCAAAACAACAGAACTAGCAAGAACCTTCTGAGATTGATCAACCTTTGTCCTGGTAACATTAACGTAACAAAAGAAAACTAACGAGGGAAATAGTCAGGATAGCTAGATATAGTATGATGATGACAGGGTTGTACCAAAGCAGATGTCAGTTTAAAAAGGTTCACTTATATAAACACTTGAGTAAATACTGTGAAACAGGTCATTTGAGTCATGGGATTTTTTTATTTTTTTAAACTGTGCTAGTAAATCATTTCAAAAGTGACCATTAAAAGATTTGAATACAAGTGAATGTATTCTAACCATCAATTTTAAAAAACCAGACACGGCTTACTGAAAGTTATTTCTGTAGAGAATATCAAGTTTTGAATATAAGTGAATGTATTCCAACTACAATTTGTGAAACAGCAGAATTTGTCAGTTACTGGACAAGACCTTGTTCACAATAAAATGATTAAAACGGGCCTGATCCAGGTAAATATTAGATTTGACATAAAGCACTTACCTGCCTTACATAAGCTGTTTATAGTACAGCATGTAGACCTACCTACCTTACATAAGCTCTGTTTATAGTACAGTGTGTAGACCTACCTGCCTTACATAAGCTCTGTTTATAGTACAGTGTGTAGACCTACCTGCCTTACATAAGCTCTGTTTATAGTAGTGTGTAGACCTACCTGCCTTACATACGCTCTGTCTATAGTACAGAGTGTAGACCTACCTGCCTTACATAAGCTCTGTTTATAGTAGTGTGTAGACCTACCTGCCTTACATACGCTCTGTTTATAGTAGTGTGTAGACCGACCTGCCTTACATAAGCTCTGTTTATAGTAGTGTGTAGACCGACCTGCCTTACGAAAGCTCTGTTTATAATGGTATAGTGTGCAGACCTACCTGAGGTTTTATCTTGGAAGTAAGCAAGCAGACACCGTGCAACAGCCTGGTGGCAGATCACCAAAATATTCTCCTGTCGCTCCAGTTCCTGAAAGTGTTACAACAGTTCTAATGGTATCCTCCAATGTGGACTGGGCTTGAAGATCACATAGTCTCTCATAGTCAAAATCTACATAAGCCTTGTATTAGGAAAGGTCAAAGGATATGGTCCTTTCCATTCAAATAGAACATATAGTATATATTTATATGATTTGTCTTTATTATACATTAACCATAATTTCTATTAATACTTTTTCTACCAAAAAATAGAAGTTTTCATGTTTTACCAAATTGTTTTTACATCTAGATCTTGCAAATTCATACAGTCAGCTAAAAACACATTTGGACTCTATTTCTGTCATTTGAATTCTGTATTTCGGAGAGTTGAGAACCTAAACCAAAGTCTGACCAGGACCACAGATACCAAGGTCCTTATACGTACCATTATCACAGGTTCCAGCCTAGCCACCAGGTCCTGGTAGGACTGTAAGTAGAAACAGAACATGTGGTCAACATATGCTACTCTTCAATACTATTACAGGTATGTTTCATTATTCTCTCCTCTTATCTTCCACATTTCACTGAGATGTCTCCAGTTTGAGCCACTCAAGATTCTCTGTTACCCCCTCGCCCCTGGGTACAATTTCTCTGTTACCGCCCTCACCCCTGGGTACAATTTCTCTGTTACCCCCTCGCCCCTGGGTACAATTTCTCTGTTACCCCCTCACCCCTGGGTACAATTTCTCTGTCGCCCTCTAGGTTTTGATGGGAGGCATGTGAAAAGAACCAATACTATGATGACAGGGGAACAATACATCATGACGTCACAATCAGCTTCCGACATGAGAGGTCAAACACGAATTGGGACTCAAACATGCCAGACTTCTGTTGGTGGAGTTTTGACAAAAATAATAGGAAGGGAGGGGGGAAAAAATCACCTACCATGAGAATGTAACAGAAAAATCACCAACCCTCAGGGTGATTACGTTATTTGGTTGTTTAACCCATAGCACAGCCTCGGGTTAGACAACCCCCAAAAGGTAGGGGAAGATCAAATTTTTTCCATACTTTTCAATGATAATTTATGTGAAACTATTATTTTGATGTCTAAGTGGGAGACATCAAATTATCTCCATTTAAAAAATATCACTGTCTAAAACATTTTACTAAGAGACTGTAAAAGTATTATCTTAAAACTTGTTATAATATAAGGTGCTCACCATGCTTCTTACTTCAATTTCAAACACATAACTCATGATGGTACACATGGTACATTGGATCTAAACAATTTATATACCATATATTTTCTCAATTTAGAAGAAATCCACATAAGAGTTTGTTAAACAGACAGTAGCTCTGTCTCTTAATGACTGCTATATAGTAACACGGACAGTCAATGCGGTCTCTCCCAGTAACAACGACAGACATAACTGTGTCTTCTGACTGGTGTTTAACTGTTTAGCATGACCGGAAGTCACAGCTATGTCTCCTTGCACTCCTAACTTCAAAACCTGTCAAATTCTCTTGAACTCATTATTAAGATGGAGGGAGGCTGGTTGTCCTGGTAACTTTACCTCTCCACTGGGATATCGGTAATGGAATTTGTCCTGGTCCCGGTTGGCAAACTCCTCTGGATATTTCTCCTGGATTTCTTCATATGTCATTCCTTCACAGATACCCTGATAACAAGGGAGACAACTAGGTACAAACTGATACATAATGTTACATTCTGACACACTATGAAGTATAAAATAGATGCATAAATAGCATGAATAGCTACCAAAATGATGACACTAGTTCAGGAAGCTTTGGCCTGGACAGTTACTGATTTTGTAAGCCTATACAATGTTAACCACTTACCAGGTATACTTTAAGCAAACATATTAAGTGGCAAAGCATCAATCAGATTTTAGGTAAGAGAATGATACTAGGAGATACATTTGGAATGCACTGGGCAAATTTAATAAATGTTTAAAATAGTGAGGCTGATTCATAATACCGATGCTTCATTGTTTGCCGTTCAGGCTTTTTGCATACATGTACCTTTTTCTAATTTTGAAACAATATTTATCTGGATTTGTTAAAAGTAGTATTACCGTATTTGACCGCAAATAAGCCCCCTCTCGCAAATAAGCCCCCTCCCCACTTTGGCAAATGTCTATGTTTTTTCACTGGGGGTGGGGGCTTATTTGTGGTCATATACGGTAATTAGAAAGCAAGCTTGTGAGTAAAAAACTTCTGAACTTCAGTAGATGATCACTAATATTGAGAGTAAATTGCATTGTGTTTTACTTACAGCATCAATTTCATTGAGGGCCTTCCAATGCTCTATGGGAGCTGTGAGGTTTTTCCCTGTCTGCTTAGTACGCTTCAATTCACTGGTCCACACTTTCAGATCGGGGATCTTTTCCTCCTCAACATATTTTGCCAGAGCTTCGGCATACTGAGGTAAAGAGAAAACATAATGTGTATTGCAATCATAATAAATACATTTAATTTCCAAACATAAACTAAAGGCTATTCCAGATATAATATATTATGCAAGAGGAGATGGGAACAGCAGATCCATTTCTATTTACAAGGAAAAGTATTGCAAGTAATCCAAATTAAAATGAACAAAGGGCCATAACTCTGTATTAATTGGGGCACAAGACCCAATCTCAGTACACAACACTTGACTGCCCCCAAGAGGTACACACAATCAACATTTATCATTTGTGGGTGACAGAGTATAAGAGATATGCCCTAGACAAAGTGCAATTTCAGTATACCACTGTTGACCATCCAAAGAAGTACCTGTATATAAAATTATATGGCATTTGCCTTGGAGATTCGCCCCAGGCAATGTCATAGGCTGACTAAAGGATGGTGTAATAAACATGTGTTATTTACCTAAATACTGTGGCTATTTAACAGGAGGTCACTGGCCCCTCCTGTATGACACTAAAGAGTTAACCATACCTGTCAACCCTGACCCAAACCAAAGTGTGAGATTTGGTCTTAGAAAGTGTGAGATTGGCATTTGAAAGTGTGAGATTTTTTACAGCGTCGCGGCGTAACGTCGTTTTAGCAATCCTGAAGGGATTTCACACTATTTTTACTCTGTTAGTAATCAAGTTGAC
>JAUMHH010216479.1:0-12421 GCA_032359455.1 Chlamys rubida | reverse complement strand
TCTTGTTCAAAGATACAACACAGTGCCGTGACATGACTCGAACCCGCAACCCTTCGGTCACGAGCCCGGCGTCCTACGACTGGGCTACCGTACCTTTAACATTGTCTAAGGGTTGACTGGTGAATTTTACTCCCAAAAGACTGTTAGTATGGTAGGGACACTATAACAACTACTATTTAAACCGTGTTTTCTTTTCATTTTTTCCTCCATTTTTTGCAACCATTCAAATTACTGAGTACCACCATCATCTTTCAGTAACGCGAAACAGTGATAGTATACAGTCAAATCACATAGATAAAATTACCAGAAAAGTGTTTGAATATTTTGCGACATCAAGGAAGACGAAAAAAAAAACCCTTAAGCAAAGTCGTATTTCTACAATATATAATTGTATGCATGTTTCAACCCAACATTAACTGGCATCAGCTTTTTTAAATTTTGCGGACGGTGCAGTCACTGGCCTGAATAGTCAAAAATGGTCATGAAGTTGATAGAATTCTGTATCTTATACGTACACTGTAATACAGTGACCTATATAAAGCCAATAGTCGTATTCGATATGACTGCATAAGACTATTTTAAATTGTCATGTGCATTTCATGAGAAAGATTTTTGGCTTAACAGATCGAGGTTAGATGTGATAATTTCTAAAGGTAATATACAAAACGATTCATTATTACCCTTAAGTGAGGATGATATAATGACAATAGCGTTTGCGCATAGAAACAAAACCGGAAAGCAAATATTTGACGCAAAATACAGCAACAAGGACTGCGGAGACACAAGATTAAACGCCGACAAACATTTTCAGTTCTAAAGTATGATACCTGATTAAAACAATGAATATACCAGAGAAATTAATCACACTTGGCATGGTATTTAATCGTTCAGAAACTGTATGGGGATTAATTGTGAAGAGGACACGTATGGTCCCGACCACAGACGATTAAATCCATTGTTTTCGGTCCATGTTTCCCAATATGAAAATATTTGTAGTAATCGACTACATCGTATATCGCTATACAGCACGCGGGGTTAACGCATGCGCAGACTAGCTGTCATTTTAATTCTTTTGTATGTGGTCGGATATCGAAGAGGACTCTCGGGAGTCGTGGAAGTGCCGTATATTTTTACCCTTCTAACAGCACAGTTAGCATACAATATATGCAAGAACATTTTCCAAAAATATCTTTAACATCTTATAGTAAATATTTAAAGTTCTTTAAGCAGGAATCGTATAAATCATTGTATGCTACTGTCTGTTGTCTCAATGGCGACTGAAGATCAAAGGAACATCTATAATCAGATATAATACATATTTTTTTTTTCAAGAGGTCATAAATAGTTTAATCACTTCTTTGTCGAGTTTACAATGATAATAATGATATCCACAGCGCCCATGCTACAGATCACTCGATCGGGGAATGAAACGGTATCCTGTGTCGCCATGGTAATGGAGCATCAGGAATGCACATATCGCAAACAAGATATAAAAGCATTCAACAAAGCTATAT
Organism: Chlamys rubida; assembly: GCA_032359455.1. Lineage (NCBI taxonomy): Eukaryota > Metazoa > Mollusca > Bivalvia > Pectinida > Pectinidae > Chlamys > Chlamys rubida. The sequence continues at coordinate 10,907 of JAUMHH010216479.1, read as the reverse complement.
AAAGTTTGCTAACATCAACAACATTAAATAGCATGGCTCTAATATAATGGATATGTGTTACATGTATACTTTTTATATATATATAGCTATCAGCATTAAATATGAAATCGGCAATTTTTGTATATGAAAACACTAACAGAAGACGACTCATGTTATTGGGAAAGACATTTTTAAAAATGACGTAAAATTACAAAAAGAAAATCACAACATTAAACAAGAGTAGATAAACAGTAAACAATATCTACTAGTAAACAATAATAAACAAAATCCATACGGCGATACAAATATAGCTTATAACAACATAATCAGTATACCAAGTTTTATTGAGAACAATAAATCACACATACAAAAAAAATGAAAATCAAAGACTAAAACGATCAGAACAAATTGATAAAATAATGATGTGAATTGAGGAGATTTAACACAAGGCCACCTTTCACAGACATTTCGAAATAACAATACTTATTGAACTTGGGATGAATCCAAGTTTTATCTGTAAGACAAGTATACCTGCACCACATGTAACGGCCGTCAGAAAGTTTTCTGCAAGGTTAAGGAAAGTCTTTTCAGTCACCAAGTATCTAAGGAGTGTTTTAAAACATGACTAATATCGAAATTGTAACATCGAAAATCAGGGCATGTTTTGACAGAAGAATGATACAAGGAAAGGATGACTAACACTAAAAAGATGAACGTATCGCATAAGTCACTGCACTTTGTGGTAATAAAAATAATAATTCGAAGTTCTTGATATATACCGCTTTATCACAAACTAGTTCGTAGGTCGTCTCAAAGCGGTTCAAAAAATATTATCCGTGGTTATAGGGCCTTTGCAACCAGCCAATATCTTTCTCAACTCCCTGAGAAACATACAGCCAGTGCTGCCATTTCTGCGCTCACAGCTATAGCATTCAACAATTCCAGCACTGCCCAACCACGTACTCATTTACAGCTGAGTAGACTGGAACAAGCAGGGTAAAGTATCTTGCTCAAAGAAACAACACAGTGCCGTGCCGTGACTCGAACCCGCAACCCTTCGGTCACGAGTCCGGTGTCCTACAGTACTACTAGACTACCGTCCCTCCGTAATAGATACGGTATAGCAAAACAATAAATTACACTGCATCATACAGCGTCCTTCAAGATCTCTGAACCTCTTTTTACTTACTTATGAAGTGATTTTTTTTTTTATTATTTCAGTTAAGTAAAATACAGCGTTTATTGTGAATATCTCCTAACACGCAATTTCAATTTCCGAAACAATGATAAATGATAAACACGTTTCGTAATTTAATAAACGATGAATCATACTTTTTATCACTAAACAACGTTTAATTAATTATTTAATAAACAGTTTTTCATGCAGTTATGATCTCCTTCTTGTGTATGGACTCTTTCAAGAACTAACGCTTGTCTGTCTCTATTCATACAGAGCATTCGAATAATCGCAAACGAGTTGTCTAAATGAGAATCAAGAACTGTGATGGCGAAAGTGATTTAAGGTACACGTGTCTTCTGATACGGTCAACAACCCCCATGTTTACACTTGGAGATAAATGTTTCTATAAGGGAGCTGTTAAGATCGTACTCAGGCAGGTGTCAGACATCTTGAACCCTCCAGAAAATGGCGAGGTCTTTCCCAGGCGTTTCTACAGTACCTTTGACACTTGGTGTAAGACTGTTGGTCACGTGTAATCTAATGTACCGAATAGCATTAGGTACTTCAGGTCGAGAACCGAAAAACCAGAGATGTCTCAAGATAATGCCGAACATCACGACAACCATCACATTATGCTCTCTCACTCGGAACTCCTCGGCCGATTCGGTCATCTAGGGAACTGTAATCGGGGCGAGGTGTTCCGAATGTATGCTCGCTTTGACTAGACCCGTGTAAGTAAATGTTTCTATGGCCTAAAAAATACATCAATTCTTTTTGTTTTTATGTGTATCTTAAAATATCCAATAACTATCATATTTAATGGTTCTGACGGTCATTCTGACTCCATACATGTGTCATGTTACACTTCAGCAATAATCTAGAGTATTGGGGGCAAGATCCGAGATTAAACTGTTGGGTTTTCTCTGATTTTTCTTTGCTCACGACCATTAAATGGTTATTCAAGCAAGGCATATATTTGTTCTCATATCATAAAACGGGGATGTTACCCTATTATTCCAGTAATCTTGAAACTGTAGAAACCCAAATTATAACGTCATCATCTGACGTCACAGAAATAGTTCTTACGCTAGGAATAGCAATGCATAAAATGTCAACTGCGTTTTACGTTAAGTGATACTTCTCCGTGTATAAAATGTAAATAAATCGAACCCATCAATACAATTATTATAAACAAATATTTCACAGCACAATGAGAACTAAATATGTGATCAACCATTCCTCTAAAATCAAATCATTTTACATGCACTGCCGATGTCTTCAAAATTATGTTTATACAACAATATTGTTGTGGTCACTAGGTTTAAAAAAGTTTTCCATCAGAAGTTAAAGACTCATGTTGTCGCTGTTCAAATTGTTTGTCTTGTAAAACATACTCAGAGGCACCTGACGTATATAAGTGACATCGCCGATAACAATGGTAGCAGTATCAGGCTGATAGATTGTCGTGGTTTCCGACGGCCTTGACCTCTCCTCAGATGACAAGTCGCGACAAGCTCCTGCCCGTGGAGCGTTAAGTACCAAATCCCGATTGATGCCAGAATGGAACACCATCCTTTCGTCACTGATGAAATGATAATAAAATTTTCAGCCGCAATGACCACCACTTCATCACAATTTGTATCATCGTATTTTCTTGTAATGACGGCCAAAACACCAACACACATACAACATCAGCGCGATAATCTGCTTTTAAATTCTGCCTCCGCCAGTTCGCCGGTATAATTGTTCGCCCATGTTAATATCAATATTTACCCTTACCGCTAACCACATCAGCTTTAAATCAACGCTGGGATTGGCATGGAAACAACGTACACCTCGAGCACCGGGTTATTTAATATAGTGTTCGGACGATTCTGAGTGGGGCACAAGGAGATACTGATCAACTCGCTTCCCTGGTGTGGGCGCGAAGTGTTCCGATTTCAAACATTGCTTTTATTAATAATAGCTTATAATGTTGATTGTTGCAGTTATTTCTCATCAAACTATGGTTTTGTAAACGTTTTTGTCATTTTTATCAGCACTTTTGTTGAATGTGCTGACCCAAAGCTGCAGTATTTTAGTGACGGAACATATTTTGGAGCACATTTTGTGTAAAAGAGACAGGTACAAGATGAAAGATACTGTGGATGATTTTATTAATGTTTGACATTTATATTTCCTGAGTTCGTGGTAAGATTTCCCAGCTTTCAATATTGTCATATGCACGGGAACAAAAGGCACCACTCTTTTGGGCGAGTTGTTTTCATTTTCATGGGAGGTGGATTTTATCAAAAATCTTATCGGGACAGGCAACAAATCCCGTGCTTAGTCCTTTAAATTATTATCAAGGTATATAAATAACTTTTTTCTTCTTCCAAGAAATTTGTTGACCATGTAGATAGTATATATACCCTTGAAATCGTTTAATACGAAAATAAAAAAACAGTGGGGGAATTAACATTTTTAGAATAAAGAATCCTAATTGATATGAAAATTGAGAAAGACAATGTATCTCGAAGTTTTTCTGTCATATTGCCAACAGGGAAAGTCTATTTGGATTACTAGCTTTATAAAATTGATAACCAGTCCTGGTTTTTGCCAAATACTTTTCAGGGTCATCACCATGTGACGAGACATCCATCATTATAGTCTATATCACGCTGGTAAAACCTATTTCATTATTAATCAATTACATAATTACTATGCTATGCCAATGGCGTTGAATACGGAGGCAATCGAGAAGACAAAAATACAAAAAGGATGACCAATTAAGTTATGAAATGCGAAAGACAGTAATAGCAAGACCATTAAAAAGTTGCTGAATTACAGCAAAATAAAGATTGTACAACACATCAATCAAGGCATTGGTGATTAAGATACTTATGACTCTCCTTGTTGTCCGGTACATATTTTGATCAAACTTCATTCATATCTTATAAAACCCTCAAATGAGTTTTTGCTTCAGTGCTTAAGAATATATATAAGCCGAAATATATGAAGGCTAAGAATGCTAATTAGTTTTAAGTTTTTTATGTTAAGATCTTTGCTTCAAATTGTTTTTCCTTTTTTTTTTTTTTTTAATTTTGCGTGTTAGGAAAACAATGACGCTTTACACCCTTTTTCTTAATAAAAACGGCAATTATCTCATTAGTTCCTGACTGGAAAATCACACAAAAATGTGTATCAATTGAAATTATTCATAAATTTACAAGGGTATCAAGAGTAGTAGTTTGATGAAAATTATGAGCAAGTTATGACGTCACTCGTTTTCCTTGCGCGATTTGAATATCGACATGTTTGGTTATGCTAATAAGTGCACATATTGGTTTCGAAGTTTCTACCCCAAACTTCCCTTTGAGGGCATGACATCACATTGATTTAACCTAGATTTACGTGACAAGTGCTTTCGGTGGTACAGAAAACACTTGTTCTTTCGGAACACCCGTTCATATTCTTCTCACAGTTTTTTCAACGGTCTCAGTGTAAACCTTTCCTTTTTGATATTTTGCTCTACCCTATCGAATTTTAGTTCGATTCACGGTTTTGATTACACTTCGGTATTTACTTTATTTCTTTCTGTATCAATGAATTTTCTTACAGTTAAGTATGTCCGCTGCATAAAAGCTCGGAACAAAGCTTAAATGTGGTTAATGAATCGAAAAACCAGTCATATATACAATACATGAAAATTACGATCACTGTATACTGCACATTTCTAAATGTTCACGTACATTAATTCTCGAAATTGTTCTTCAGACCATATGTTAGCTAATATTTTTTAAATTCCCGAAAGATATAACTGTATATTTCTTTCTAATCTGTTGTGTCGGAAATAGAAGTACGTGATTCATTTAAATACCAAACTTACTGTAAATGCAATTATGTAAGTGAACTTTAATTTTAGCTCAAAATGCAAAAAAACAATATGTAATAGTTAAATCGAGAGAAGTGCGTAAATAAATCACCACTGAAATACATGTATGTACGTTAAGAGTACGCTAACAATAATAGTAAATCGCGAAAGATAGCTGATTTGAGGTATAGATTTGAAGCTACACCAACGCTCATCAAACCCAGTTTGGTGATTGTGATGAGTAATTCAACATTCATCGGACGGATCGGAATACAAGAATGTTGATCATGACAACATGAAGTATTTACGGTGCCGTAAAAATATAAAATCACCATTAAATAAAAAATTGTGCACATTACCGAACCCCTTTTATCAAAGGGACCCCCACTCATTTCAGTAACACACATTAACGGACGCTACGCACTATCTGTGTCATTTCAGTAAAAGGTTTTTTGATATTCGATCCGAAGTTTAATGGTATGTCCACCCCTTACATCTGCCACATATGTAGAGTGCATTTATATGATGGGTGAATATTTGTTGATCATACATCTTGCTCTGCCTTATAGTGCTATTCTGTCTTATAGTGTGTATTGTGATCTGATATGACATCTTGCTCCGCCTTATAGTGCTATTCTGTCGTAAAGTGTTTATTGTGATCTGATATGACATCTTGCTTTACCTTATAACACTATTCCGTCGTAAAGTGTGTATTGTGATCTGATATGACATCTTACTTTACCTTATAGCGCTATTTATAGCGTTTATTTTGATTCGTTCGTACACCTTGCTTAGCCTTGGCGCTATTCCGTCTTATTGTGTGTATTGTAATTTGATAAGACGCCATGCTTTGCCTTATAACTCTATTCCAACTTATTGTGTGTATTGTAATTTTATAAGACTTGCTCTGTCTCATAAAACTATTTCGTCCTATAGCAGATTTTCTGACATATTGCTCTACCTTATAACACTATTCCTTCTTACAGTGTGTGTTGTGATCTGATATGACATCTTGATCTGCCTTTTAGCGCTATTCCGTGTTATAGTGTGTATTGTGAACCGATCATACATCATGCTTTGCCCTATAGCGCTATTCTGTCTTTTATTGTGTATTGTGATTTGATCTTGTATCCTACTTTACCTTAGCACTATTCCGTGTTATAGTGTGTATCGTGATTTGATCTGGTTTCTTTCTTTACGTTAGCGCTATTCTGTCTTATATTGCGTATCGTGATTTGATCTGGTATCCTACTTTACCTTAGCGCTATTCTGTCTTATATTGTGAATCGTGATTTGATCTGGTATCCTACTTTACCTTAGCGCTATTCTGTCTTATATTGTGTATTGTGATTTGATCTGGTATCCTACTTTACCTTAGCGCTATTCTGTCTTATATTGTGTATCGTGATTTGATCTGTTATATTACTTTACGTTAGTACTATTCTGTCTTATATTGTGTATCGTGATTTGATCTGTTATATTACTTTACGTTAGTACTATTCTGTCTTATAGTGTGTATCGTGATTTGATCTGGTTTCTTACTTTACCTTAGCGCTATTCTGTCTTATATTGTGTATCGTGATTTGATCTGGTATCTTAAAATACCTTAGCACTTTTTGTCTTATAGTGTGTATCGTGATTTGATCTTACATCTATTCTTACCTTTTATCACTCGTTTGTCTTATCCTGTGTATTGTGATCTGATATAAGATGTTATTCTGCCTTGTAGATCTATTCTGTCCTATTGGGTGTATTGTGATCTGATATAAGCTGTTATTCTGCCTTGTAGAGCTATTCTGTCCTATTGTGTGTGTTATGATTTGATCTGACATCTTGCTCTGTCTTAGCTCTCAGCCTTATTATAGTTGTATCATCGCTCGTTTATTTTACTGCTCTTCATAATAACACTGATCTGTTTTAAACGGAGTATCTGACTCAGCGACGGTGTATATGAAATGCAAAAAACAAATCCCTTAATTTCCCTAAATCTATTTTCAATGGGTATTCAGTACAATTCATTTCGTTAGAATTTCATAGTAAATGATACAGAATAAATGGAAATACAAAGATAAATCTAATTACTTACTTTATTTTGATTGATATATTGATGGATACTACGTATATACTTAACTCAACCGCAGTGTTATAATTGCGGCCGATATGTGTATGAAATAGTAAAAGTGACAAATGAAATGTGATATCAAACCTATTTTTTTTTATTAATAACCCGTTTTTAAACACTTCAGATTATTTTCATCGACCATTGTTCATACGGAATACCATTGGAATTAAAATATTGATTTTATTAACACGATCAACACGCAAAGAAAAAAATAGTCGTGAACATATTACACATCATATTACAACAATTAAAAGCAAGAATGAAGTCGAACTTAAAATATTTTTAAAAGATCAGAAAGAAGAGAGAGTCCTCTTTGCAATATCCTAGCTTTCTTAGGTTTCACTGTGTTTTTATTGTGCACCGTTTCCCATACATACGGGAGGAGTCTTGTATATCAATTTCTACTATCATAGAGGAACGGTTTTATATTTCAAACGGTATCTGAAGATATTTTCAGAGCATGCAATTACACCCAAAATAGTAACAATTGTCTATGCCATAAAACCTCCCCACTAGCACGCCTTGATAGCAACTATTGACCATGCTTTTAAAGCCTCACCACCACACATGCCATTATATCTATTGAAGGTATCAGATTTGGTGGAATGTCATATACTCTAAGGAAAAAATGTCAGCTGTTATACGGTTCACTGGAAAAGAGCTGAAATATAACAATCACTCGTCAATGACAGTGACAGCCTGCACACGGTAATCTCATACGTATCAGGCACCCCATCAACCTCTCAAGTGAAGTAGGAAAACAAATAAAAATATACCATAGTGCCAACCTACAGTGTTAAGATCATAACTCAAGTACAAACAGACCAGGAGTTATGACAACCTGTAACGATCTGATCATATTTTAAATAGTGTTTGATAACAGAGATTGTGCTGTAGAGATGATAGAAACATATACGATACAATTGATCCATACATTTGAGTTTTGAGATATTTGTCTACAAAGGTTCATTTTGGTGAAGCTTTGCCGTACTAAATAACTTCTAGATAGTTTTCATAAATCTCATATAAAATTGAAAAGAATTCAAGTTCGTTTCCAACAGATTACCATAAATATACACAATTTTCATAAAACTTTCAGTAAAAAGTTGCTCTAGACTCTATATCATACATTCTTTTATGTCATAATTGATATTATAACATATTTTCTTTGAAATGTTAAATTTATAGTCATGTGAGGGTGTGTAGCGTCATATGACACATACGTAAACTAACTTTGGCGTTGTGTGATATAGTTTAAAGAAATAGGATGTTATTTATAGTTACGTGACATACCATTACCATAATTTTTATAAAAACATGATATAGTTTATAGTCATGTGACTTTGTTTATGGTCATGTGACTTTGTTTATGGTCACGTGACTTTGTTTATGGTCATGTGACTTTGTTTATGGTCACGTGACTTTGTTTATGGTCACGTGACTTTGTTTATGGTCATGTGAGTTTGCTTATGGTCACGTGACTTTGTTTATGGTCATGTTACTTTGTTTATGGTCATGTGAGTTTGCTTATGGTCACGTGACTTTGTTTATGGTCATGTTACTTTGTTTATAATCATGTTACGTTGTTTATGGTCATGTGAGTTTGCTTATGGTCACGTGACTTTGTTTATGGTCATGTGACTTTGCTTATGGTCACGTGACATTGTGTATGGTCATGTGACTTTGTTTATAATCATGTGACGTATATTTGTAATGCCATGCTGTACATTTATTTTGATATGATTCCTAATTTAATGTGATCAAAGTTTTAATGTACAAATATGTTATTTAAATTACTACGTACCTCTTTAAGTTGAAATCCACAAAAACTGGTTCCATGCATAACTATCAAACGAACCTTCAAATCCAAGCGTTACGCATATCCCAGACCTCCATCTTATCCTAAATCTTGGAACTATATTGTCTTTCATTTTAACGTACAGTCGATCTTATCAAGTGATCACTAAAACGGCTGTCTTCAATCAAGCCAGTGGTTTAGGAAATAGGAATTCATTTTTTAATTAAAACCAAATCTCAGTTATCTAGTCGTTTCACAAATCTACCACTCTAGGTTGGAAGGTAGGTGGCTAGCCGGGTTAACGAGTTTTAAGGGTCAATTGAATCGATATTATAAGGTATGTACTGGCGTCGATAACTGCAAGCTCATTTTAACTTGCTTTTAGTTTATATTCATAACGTTACCATCACTGGAAATAAATTAAGGACTATCGGAACAATATATTATTTCACCCTTTCGGGGGGTTAGTTATAGGAACCTCAGCCCGAGGGGTAAGATTCCTTGATTATCAAGCACAATGCTTTTCAAGTGTTTAACAACCTTTCTCCGGGCGTTAAGTTGCCCCTCGGGGGGACCCATTCGTGTTCCCTTACTATGTTGGCCCTGTCATATGATATAATACAATATTGACGTTTAAATACGGAATCGCAATTCGTTTTTGACCTGACATCAACGCGTTGTTACCTGTGCGTCATACAAATGTTATGACTATGAAATCCTTCCCCTCAATTTTAGGGTGGGAAAAGATATCACAAACATGGCAAAGTATGGATACATCTGTCCAGGGTAACATAAATCATGTCTACTGACCAGTTTATTTGGTCAACTCTCTAATGTCTGTGCTTTTTGTACATTTCAGATCATGATAAACCAGAAAGACAGTCTGCTGGCCCTCGCGCTTGTGTTGGCGCTGAGCGCCTGTGTCACATATTGTATGCCGACTCGGCTCCTCAGTGACCGTAGCGCCAAACATGTGGCGCGCCTTGCAGACATTCTGACAGACTTGCGCACCATACAGGACAAACATGCAGCTTACTCAGACCGACTCAACTCAGATCTGCTTCAAAAAAGAAGCGACGATCGCAAAGAAAGGGAGAGTTTTGATCTATTAATTCAATTAAACGACCCAGTAAAAATTCAGGAGGTACCTAAAATCAAAGGTGACGAATCTTTATTAGTACCTGATGACGTCATATCCGGTATCGATAAACGACAGGGAAGATGGGATTTGGATTACGGACTTGGAGGCGGACGATTTGGAAAACGCGAATACGACGACTACCGTCTCGGGGGCGGGAGATTTGGACGAGATTTGAGTCATGTGCGTGACATGGATCACGTAGATCTCAATACGTTCGATGATTGAGTTTTCTATTTGGAGTGTCCATAGATAAACAAATGAATTGAAATTAATAAGTATTTTTATGAATGAAAGCTTGAGAGAGATTTAACGGAATATAGTATTTATTTAGTTTTATTATATAGATATTCATACATAAAGAAAATAGATGTTATCAATACTTTTTAATGGATATATTCTTGATTCAGAATTTCTTCAGGGGAAGACTTTCTCTCGAGGAGATTGCCTCAATCAATATCTATTTTTGTATGGTTCTTGTAAAGCAATGCAAAACAACTGAATTAATGAAATAAATCAGTAGCTAATAATTTTCTTTGAAATGTAAGATAAATTCCAATACTTGGTTGTTCATTAATTGTAGATTTGGTGTTAATGTATTTTTTTATTGACTAATTTCAAAATTAATTCAACTGCAATTCAGAACAATACTTCTTTAGATACAATAATTATTACAATAACAATGTTCATTTTAATTTTTTAGTGTCAAAAGCAACTTTGAGTTAAATATTACTGTATTCCGTCTTTGCGTATTGCAGAATTATCTTCTCTTGTGAGCAGGTATTGATTGTTACGTCATTGGTTTGTGCGAGAAAATTACGTCGTTTTCTCAAAAAT
>JAUMHH010216468.1:0-12422 GCA_032359455.1 Chlamys rubida | reverse complement strand
TGGACACTTGGTTTATTAGACACGCAGTTTATTTGACTCATAGTGTATTGGACACTTGGTTTATTAGACACGCAGTTTATTTGACTCATAGTGTATTGGACACTTGGTTTATTAGACACGCAGTTGATTTGACACAACGATTATTGAACACTTGATTTATTGGACACGTGGTTTTTTGGAAACAAATGTCACATGTTTTATTTAACAAGTAGTTTATTTGACACATTAATAATTAGACACATTGCTTATTTGACACTTTTAAAAGTATTTGAAATTTTATTGGACACTGACTTTATTTTACAAGTAGTTTATTTAGCATATGGTTTATTGGGCACATGTCTCATTGGAAACATGGTTCATTGGACGCATGGTTTATTGGACAGGGTTTATTGGACAGGGGTTTATTTGACAGATGATTAAATGACAAATTCGCGTTTTAGTCACAACCCTGCATGACAAGACATCGGTACATCAGCTACACATCGTGTACCAGGGAGCCCGTCCTGTATAGAAGTGAGGGTGCCTACGGTGACTATATGTTATAGTAGGAGTGGTAGCTGGTTCCACGAGTATCTCTGAACACTCTAATTACTGAACTTGGCAAAGTCTTTGATGGAATTAATCCGCACGATTGTTTTAAATTTGATGGTGGTTTGTTTAGGTATTTTTTAGTGAAAAGATGCCGTGGGTTGCTGAATCACCTGATAACGTTAACCAAATGTCACTGCGCGTGCTGCCCCCTCCCAGACCTGTTTTCTGGCGGGATCCTCCCCCGCTACCCCTCCCAGTCACCAATTAGCCAATCAAACTCACCTCTATGGTTCTCCACACCAATTAACCCGAGCTAATCTGTACACAGTATTGACTCACACCATTAGTACCCTCAGTACCATCTGGAGCATAACTTATATACGTATACATAATAGGCTTTTTTTCACTTCTTCACACACATATATACAGAACCTGTCCAAAAAGTAAAGTATATAAACCAACTGTGAAGTATATTTCAGTAAACTTTAAACGTGTTTTTGAATTATGTCTAGGAAAGAGTTGTTTTAGGGCTGTCATTACACATGGGTTTTCTAAGAACTCTGCCCAGGGAAGCTCGACTCTTTATATCAGTTGATTTCCAAGTGCCAAGTCCAAGGATGCGTCATAGCAAATATAACTGAGGTCCGAATATAAATTATAGATACATGTACTTCTTAAGGATCTCAATAATTTCAATATTATTAGCCGTGTACTGTTTCCTATGGGATGGACCCAGACCCCTTAGTAAATCCTTGTAGATAGTGTATTCGTCTCGTCATGCCTACCCCAAGCACTAGCTATATAGGTCTCCAGGGGCGGGACTGGAGTCAGTGTTTAAGTACTCCAGCTGGACACCAAAAATCCTGTATTGGGCCTATACCCATCTAGCCGCAGGATTCGCGTCAACTTAGATTTAAATGTTCTAAGCCTAGAGATTCTTCATACCAAATCTGTTCCATATCTCTAAGCTGGTACTGAATGAACAAGGCTTGCCATTGTTTCCCGTTTTTAGGCCAAGCGGCAGTGATCACTCATTTAAACAACGTTGAGTCCCTTTGCTCCAAAATTAATTTGATTAAAATACCTTTATTGGTACTGAAAGAGTCCCATTGATCCTGTCCAAATTCAGTTCAATTCCGTTGACTCATTCATAACAAGCAGTGATAGAACAACAGAAAACGGACGACGGACACATCGCCAAGACATATGCTCACTCGATTGCTCTTCGGGCAGGTCAGCTAAAAGGAAAGCATTTGTGAATCCAGTGACGGAGGACTTATAGTTTTACTCTTTCTCTCCCCTAAATCGCCTTGTTCCGGGGCGGACAACGTTTGCACCCTTTACGCGCAATTCTGGATCTTTCGCATTACAAAAAAAGAAAGTGTTTGCATCATGACATCACAGAACACGTCACACCTAATCGACATCTGTGTGCTGAGGTAAGGGTTAGTCAAGCACTCCCAAAGCAGAGAACACAGTTTATACGCGGGAAACTCACACTACAGCACAGCACACTCACGCGACCCCGGAATCTGTCGCTCTAAGTAAGTATAAACAACACAAAAAATATGGCAACTGCAAGGATTGTGGTTATATTCTTTCAAAATAATCATTATCAGTTATCAAAATGTAAGTAGCATACAGTACTTCATTGACAACTCTAGTCTGGTTGACCTTTGACCGATATATACAGGTTATCACAGGGGCTATTTACCGGGTGACCGTTATATGCATTTGAATGGTTTATGCAGGTAACAATAGTGGGTAGATCCTGGTTGACCGGTATATTTGATAGACCGGTATATACAGGTTATCAATATGACTTATTCACGGGCGACCGAACTTTATGTATAGAGGCTACCACGATGGCTAGTTGCGGGCGACCGGAACATAAATTTACCATATATAGGCAAAACAATGGCTGGTTAACGAGCGGCCGGAATTTAATTAGACCGGTATATACAGGTTATTATTTTTCATTTTACCGCCTTTAAAAATGATGAACTAGTATGAACGTTTTGAAATAATATACAGATATGTTTGGATCCGTTAAGTTAAGGTGACCGAAATAAACAGGTTAAGTTATCATTATACAGAATACCGGTTTATGATGTACCTGTATAGTCTGGATCCGACACACAGTGACTGATATAAACAGGTTAAGTTATCATTATACAGAATACCGATTTATAATGTACCTGTATAGTCTAGATCCGACATACAGTGACTGATATAAACAGGTTAAGTTATCATTATACAGAATACCGGTTTATAATGTACCTGTATAGTCTGGATCCGACATACAGTGACTGGTATAAACAGGTTTAGCATTCTTATAAATCCTTGTCAAAATTAGAAAGTCTGCATCCGGCATGTCGGTTCAGCTATAATGTGTAGACTGCATGTGGTTTATAACCAGTCCGTTATATGTAATCCGACATGGATATGAAAAAATAAAATTGAATCATGAAATACAAATGTCCGTTATTATGAAATGTATCTTCTTGTTACTGATTTTACATTCCACGTGGGCTTGATTTAAATCATTGGTAGGCACGGAGTGGACTTGTTATGACAACGGGCTGTCAATAAGCCTCCTAACGCAGCCTGAGGCGAGGGTAGTGGTCAATTCTCCTCTGTATCGCCGACTAGATTGGTTGAATAGGAAAACAAACATTTCCCTCCCACAAATTCACTAATCAAACAAATAGAACAGACGAATTTCAATTTTAGAAGAGATGGGAATAACGTTAGCAGCTATAGGGCTGATATTGGTTGTGTGTTCCCCGTGACGTCATAACATTGACTTATCAGAGCATGTATAGGGCTTCCCCTACGATAGCTGGCAGTATACGCTAGGTCATAGGTACACTGCACAAGCAACATGTGAGCTTTAACGTAGAACTCAGGTAAAACGAAACATCGTCTGAAGCCGAGACGGACACAAATATGAAGTTATTTCGACTTCGGTTCATTATTTTGGGACTTTTACTATGTGTGTTCCACGTGTGGTGTAGGACTTGTGGTACAGATTTGACCGACCCCACGTCTAGTGCCTACCTGGCGGGGGTGGTGGTGGAGGGACGGGTGGCACAGACCCTACCCCCGGACCAGAGTGGTCGACTCAACGTTACTGTTAGGATAAAGAGTGTATATAAAGGTGTTTCTTCAAGTAAAAGGCGGAAGTTATTGACGATAGGAGAATTTGGGCAGGAAAGTGACGAAGAAAATTGTATTTATACTAATATTCGGCGGGGGTCTACCCGCTATGTGTTTTTTCTTAAGGAGACGGATCGAAATTACTATACTCTAACAGCATTCCCGGTGAAATTTACAAAGAAAATTGGACGACAAATTCGGAAAATTTTATGTAAAAAAGGATCATGTGGTACGTATATATGTGTGTAGTTGTTTACTCATTATTATATGTTGTGTGTGATGTGTGTGTACTTTAACATTGTCGTCATATTATAATACGTACATTGTATCTTAATAAATTAGTATAGTAGACAAACGAGACCCTTTTGTAAGAATTAAAACTCTGGAATGTGCACGCGAGGTCAAATTGTTTTGAATGACAGATAAGACACCTGACGGTTTAGCCGATAGCACGATGACATTTGATTTTTATGCATGAATGCACCCCTATGACTGAGTTTATCAATGGATAAAAACTCTCACACACACCCAGATATGTAAGACATAACATTCACAGAACACGTTCCCGTTGTGTACGTGTATAATATCGATTTAGTTCACGGCAGACCCACGTGTTGCACAACAGTACTGTCATGGTGTTTACCCGGCCTGTCAAACCAGGTCATTTTTTACCGGTATCACATGGACGTACCTCTAATCTCGAGATAAACTTGATGACAGCTTTAAAATCCGCAGTTTTATTTAGAGAAGGACCCTGTTTATAAAAACCCGTATTACATGTGCCCGTGTAGAGAGGTGGGTTTCCGTGCCGAGTTCCCGTGTGGATAGACCGTTAAACCCGTTAGATGCCTTGTCATGACTTGTAATTTACCTCACCCCCGGGGGGCACGTAGCCGTGCATTAATGTAATACCTGTTTGTTTTTTTACCTGCATTCACGTAATTTACGTAAGTGGAACCAAACAATGAATAACAGCCATTGAACCTGAGTAAGTAATCTGTCTTACTGTGTACTTACTGGTGGTGAATGGGCGAGATTCGACAGTCCTTGTAGAGATTATCATTCCGTCTAAATTCTCACTCATTAACATGAATGGCTGGTAATAACATAGGTTTAGGGTTGTAGTATAGTTCGTGTATACACTAGACCACTGAGCTACTTTTAAAACAGTTCACCCCCTTTAAAATATAAAACAATCATTGATACTGGTTTAATAATGTTTAATCTGCCTTATTTTACAATTGAAAATAAGTACATATGTAGTAAAGTATAGATTTTTGAATCTGCATAATTAAAGCTGGCAGAAATTAGAATTATTATTGTACGTGTTTGTTGGTAATTTTTCAGTTATCTTATCTATTTTCTAGTTATAACTTAAATTGTAAAATTACGATTTTTCAACAATTAAATTTTAAATATGTTTAGATGCTATTTCGCAATTAATTTTTATTTGTATGTATAATGTACTTGGGTGATTGATTACAAAATTCAAATCAATATAAATTATGATTTAAATAGGAAACGATAGAATTATTTCTTATTAACTTTTCTCCTTCATGTTGAATAAATCTTAAGACAGCAAATGAATTATCTTCTGTTTTTGGAACATATCTGAATTATTTATAAAACTCCATAAGAACCTAGCGACATGCTTGTTTACAGAAATAGATTTTTTCGACATTTATTTGATGTATTTCAGTTGGATAGTTTTAGCTTTGTTTGCAACCAAAAATACACAATTAGAAAACTGTTAAAATAAGTGTAATTAACAGAATTTAGTTGCTAAATTTTTGTATTGCCAGGAAATGGCAGGAATACAAAAGTTATTTTTTCATTAGCAATTAGAGTAGAATCTGCAATTAGTGTGTCCATAACATTTGTACTTATAACGGTTAAGTAGTTTTACCTAATTTTCCGTAGCACCAATTACACTTGTCAATATAATACACTAAGGTACATATTGATAAATTATTAGTTTTGTGAGGTTGAGATACATGTAGGCAGACAAATTCATTGAGAAAACCCCCCAGCACAAAACAGTTTTAAGTTCCCATTCTCCATTTAAAAGTTAATACTTTTTGGAGACTTTGCCAGGATTTTTTTAATGAAATATACTGGTATTGTGTCATCATACATGTACTTCTTTGTCCAGGATAATATATCAATGTACATCTCAACAGTGATTCACATAAACATTCCATCATTGGCAGTGTCTCTTACATGACTCAAGACTTATAGATTCTAAAACTGTTAAAAACTTTGACATTTCTGTGTATTTCTGATGTAGGCGGAGTGATCCTAAAGCTCAGGGTATTCAGACACAGACACAGCATATAGACTCCAAAACACAACACATACATAGACACACAGACACAACACATAGACACATAGACACATAGACAAACAGACACAACACATAGACACACAGACACAACACATAGACACACAGACACAGCATATAGACTCCAAAACACAACACATATACACATAGACACACAGACACAACACATAGACACACAGCCACAACAATTGACACACAGACACAACACATAGACACAACACATAGACAAATAGACACACAGACACAGACACACACACAGACACCACACATAGACACAGACACAACACATAGACACACAGACACAACACATAGACACATAGAAACATAGACACACACACACACACACACAGCACATATACACACAGACACAACATAGACACACAGACACAACACATAGACACACAGACACACACAACACATAGACACACAGACACAACACATAGACACACAGACACAACACATAGACACACAGACACAACACATTGACACATGGACACAACACATTGACAGACAGACACAACACATAGACATACAGACACAACACACAGACACATAGACATACAGACACAACACATAGACACATAGACATACAGACACAACACATAGACACATAGACATACAGACACAACACATAGACACATAAACTCACAGGCACAACACATAGACACACAGACACAAAATATAGACACATAGACACACAGACACAACACATTGACAAACAGACACACCACATAGATACAAAGACACAATAAATAGACACATAGACACAACACATAGACACATACACACACAGACTCGACACATAGACACATAGACAAACAGACACAACACATAGACACATAGACACATACACACACAGACACAACACATAGATGAATAGACATACAGACACAACACATAGACACATAGCAACAACACATAGATAAATAGACACAACACATAGATAAATAGACATACAGACACAACACATAGACACATAGCAACAACACATAGACACAACACATATACACATAGACACAACACATAGACACACATACACAACACATAGACACACAGACACAACACATAGACAAACAGACACAACACATAGACATATATAGCACATAGACACAACACATAGACATACAGACACAGCACAATTAAGACACATATACGCATGAAAGACACATAGACACATAGACCTATGGACACATAGACACACAGATCCTAGGTGTACATGCAGACACATACCCAGAATGTTCTAACAGATACACACAGACTAGCTAGGGATCAATCACCACTTTACTTATCCATCATCATATAACAGGTAATAATCAATTAATTTACGTTATGATGAGCCGAGGTAATGTGTGTCGGGGATTGATGGACAGGGCGCCTGATGGTTGGTGACTTTAATGGGCTTGCTAATCTGATTTTTTATTGATACACACACGGGGACAGGCCACACAGAGGTATAGTGTCCCTACAAGCTAATGTGTTTACTGTTAATTATCAACCTACAACAACAGTTTAACAGAACAAATAGCCTCGACTTTAAAGATATTGATCTTCTCTGTAAAAGCATTGTATTATTTTTCCTGTAAATCATGAAATGATGTTTATTGTATTATGAAATATTGATGTTAGTCCAGGGTCAAATGTTATATATATACATATATAAACTGTTCATTTTCTGTAAGGAATGTATTTATTTCTATTTGATGCTTAGGGAGTAAAGTTCGCTGAAAATTTTCATCAAACTTAAAAATTTTGAGGAGTGGTGGTTGTAGGAATAGGAAATATTGAAATATATATAAAATGTTGTTTTTTGTCAGCACCTTCCCTGTCAACATCTTGGGTTGATTTTAGGAAGAAAAGTCTGATTGTTTGATATGTCTGTGGTGAGTTAGTTTACAATCTGTATGGAAATGTATAAAAAACAGTACAAAAAACAACCTCCAGTTTTCACCTCTGTTGGTAACAGCTAAAATGTATATTTTCTAATAAATATAATAGATGTGGTTATGTAGTTCGTTATGACTTTTTTATGCAGGTATGTTACATGTCGGTATTTATGTGCCCAGGTATGAGTTACCTTACAGTCAGGTCAGATAATGTGCTGGTCATGCACACTGTGTTAGATATAGTTTGTATACCTGTACCATACCTGTACATTGTTAGATATAGTTTGTATACCTGTACACTACCTGTACATTGTTAGATATAGTTTGTATACCTGTACAATACCTGTACATTGTTAGATATAGTTTGTATACCTGTACAATACCTGTACAATACCTGTACATTGTTATACTCTCATTTTCACAGGTAAAAACGTGCAAAATATAAACTTACACTTAGCTATACACATTGATATTATCTAGACCGTGTTGAATTTCTTATTCTAAATAGGCAAAGTGAATAAACAATATTTTTTTTCAATTGGATTTAGTAGATTTTTAGATGCAAGTGTTCATTTTACTTTCAAAGTTTTATGCAATGAAAAAAAAAATAGATGTAAGCAATTTTTTTTTCATTCCATAAAATGTATTGACTTTTTACAATGTACTAATTTTTGCTGTTTAACAATGCCTCTAACCAACATAAATTCTTCAGAATCTAACAATCTCTAAAACAAGAGGGAATAAAATCTTGACTCTTCCTTTGCTGAATTCAAAATTTGACTGAGGTATGATTGCTCCAAAACAACTATGTTATACACTTTCTTTGGTATAGCTGAGATCTGCCTGGTAAAATATAGTTTTTGGTGGTCTACCATGTTACAGGCTGTAACCGACAGGCTGTAACTAAAGTCAAGTTACAGTACTATTCCTCCACTTTTGTGTTGATAGATTTTGCTGTTTGAAACCGAGTTACTGGGTGGTTGTTTATGTTTAGTTGGTTGAAAAAACCCTGAATGCTTGTCTGTGGTAGAGTAATACTGAGATGAAGCCAACATGTGCAGATGGCATTAAGTGTAGCCATCTTCAGTCGTCTCAGCTAGCCTGTTAACAAAATACACACTGTCCCTCTAATTCTTCTGAAAAATGCGGACTTTGATAAAAAAATATAATTGAAAAATGTGTGTTGATGAACATTTAAAGTAAAGACAGTGCTAGATTATCTATACCTAGACTTGGGGGTATCTGTTAAATCTTTTTTCTTATGTGTGATAACTTACCTCGTATGTTTACTATACTGAACCTTGGGTTATATTACATATCAGGGGTCTATTGGTTTTCTGTATCCCTTCCCCAGGGAAAGGGTGCCCTGTTTATTCTTCATTTATGCCAAACACCCCATTGTTTACAATACAGAACTCATCATTCCTCTTATAATTCATTTGAGTTCATATTTCGCATTTCTTCCATCTTCCAATATTTCATCTAGCTAGATGTGTTTTTGTTGGTGACTGCAGGCCATATATCAAGGATTGGTACGACCCCCCTGTGGGAGATTTAGGGTGCAAGAAAAGATTTCAGGTTTTAATGTTTGGCTCATCTGTCAGTGCTCTGCCAGGTTTCATAGTCTGTGTACTTATAACCAACCATTACTGGCCGAGATGTTTTCTGCAATGTAGCCTGGACAGTCAAGCTAGGGTTTTATTGCAACAGAATCTCTTATATAATACTGGGAAGTGTAAAGATTTCGGGCCTAAATGTTAGAAAATAAAAAGTTGACCCATAGTAGGTCAGAGACATAGTTATTATCAACATCATAACCTGGTTATCTGTCTTGTAGTTAAATGTCAACATGAAAGATGGATGGACATCCCACTGTTTCAGTTCAGTAGCCTTTAGGATGTGTGGCCAGTGCTGTGTGGCCCAGTGGGTTTAGCTGGTGGTAGGGGAGGGAGACCCGAAAGATCTGGTGGGGGTGAGGTGCTGTGTGTGGTGGTGGTAGGGGATGGAGGGAGACCCCAGAGATCTGGTGGGGGTGAGGTGCTGTGTGTGGTGGTGGTAGGGGAGGGAGACCCGAGAGATCTGGTGGGGGTGAGGTGCTGTGTGTGGTGGTGGAGCAGGGTAGCATGTGGGGCTACTGTGTGTGGCCTTGGTGAAGGATCTGGGAGGAGAAGGATTTAAGAAGGGTGTGGGGTGTTGTGTGGGCGATAAGGTTACCTAACCTTAGATAGAGCTGATGCAGATACAGCAGGTTGAAAATACACTGCATTGAAAAGGAACATCTCAGATAAAATTAAAAAAAGAAAATTTGACAATATGCCAGCCAAAATTCAAAATGCATTTTTTTCTAACATTAATTAAATTTTGCGGGAGAAAACTTATAATTGAAAATGACTTTGTACTGGTAACTACATTGCTTTCCCGGAGTGTTCAACAGTTATTTTTTAAAACAGTGCAAATGATCTTCTGATAGAAGGATTTTATTATCATTTTAAACATAAATCCATAATAAGCTTTCAGCAAGAAAAGTTTTCTTTAAAAAAAAAAAATCAAACAGCTAGTTAGCCTCCTATTTTTGGGTTCATACTGATGGTGTAATCATTTAATCGTAGGGTGCAACGTGATGAGAGGGACTTTGATGATTTTAATGGTGAACAGTTCCATTTTACTTGTATGCATGAAGTGTTACTTTATAGCTGATATCTGGCAAGAACGGAACATTCCATAAATTTCATTAAGAAGTGTATTGAAGAGAGTAAAATTCCTTTATTTTCAATAGATTTCAAGAGCTTATACCAAAACCATTTATAACATGCAGTTTAAATTGTAGGGATTGGTTTCCTGTAGTACTTAGGACATATGTGATCTTGTATTTACCTAATACAGGCTGATTTAGACTGTGTCTGAAAGTTCAAAGGATAATTGATATTCATACCTGAATTATTCAACATAAGAAATAGAAGATTAATTTGAGTGGAGTTTCTTATTATATCAGGGTAGGCAAATAAAATGTTTGCCATCAACTTATCACTTCTGTTCTAGGAAGTGATCAGTTGATGGCGGATCACATTTTCATTCCGCCCAGTGCGTCAACTATGTGGAAAAATTACCCTAAACTTAATATTATTTAAATTCATCAAAGATATATTGTTGAGGGTTAAAACGTTAGTTGTAAACCTAAGCTTTGATTTCCAGGTGGGTCTGTTTTATGCGCTATCATGTTTACCTGATGGAGATGTGGGTGTAAGGTGAGGGCCGATACCCGAGATCAATAACACCCACACCCTCCCCTTCATAAACAGCCGGTGACAAATGGCCTAAAAAATGGCTGTTTCACTATGTGGCACACATAACTAACATTGTCCATTCTGCCCACATATGTATGGATCAACCGATAAACCCTTCTCTGTCGCTTTACTTAACCAACAAATATAGATATTGATTGATTCAAACAATGGAAACTTTACACTGTGGGTTGAATGTCAATATGAATTTCAGATATTATGTCACATTTAATGCTGGTGATGTTTTATTGTGAATACAGGACGGGGTTTTTGTAATAAGGACTGGGTTAGATTTAAATATATCACGACTGGGTTTTAGAATTTGTTGTGTTTATTGGTCCCCAACATTTTTCAGATAATTTATTGGTATATGATACCAGTGAATTGAAAAGCTGGTTCAGTATTGATTTGTTTTTGGTATTGTGCTGATGTCCAACAAGTGACTGCAGTAAATGGTGCCCTGGCTCGATCCATAACGGAGCCATTCTTTATGACATTATATGTGATTTTAACTGGATACCGTAAATACAGCAGCCTAGTGGTGGCTAATGATTGAGCTGGATTATTGAGCTATTGATGGTGCAGTGTAGCTATTGGTGGTGTAGTGTAGTTATTGGTGGTGTAGTGTAGTTATTGGTGGTGTAGTGTAGCTATTGGTGGTGCAGTGTAGCTATTGGTGGTGTAGTGTAGTTATTGGTGTAGTGTAGCTATTGGTAGTGGAGGTCTATTGGTGTTGCAGTATATTACATGGTTATTTGTAGGGCAGTAAGGCTAGAGAGATGTCAATACCATTACCGAGCCATGTCTTTTCATCCACACAAGCTGGTGGTCAGACTATTCATTTGTAGTCAATATAGAGTTTTGATAAAATGAGATAAAATTGATTTGATTGTTTTGGATGGCTGAGCAGCAAAGCCTGTTCTGTCAGCCTTTATACTGATACATGCAAGCAATGATTTTACTCACTACTAACTTTATGCTTGGCTCACAAGCCATGTTTTATAAGTGTGACCACACACAATTCAGGGTAAGTTTGTTTACCCTACATCTTTAGCAAGCTAGGTGAAGATATTGTTAAGACAGTATTCAAAAAGTAGTTGTGGCTGAGTGGGTAAGGCATCTGACTGTGTACGATCACTAGCCCTCCATCACTGTGTACGATCACTAGCCCTCCATCACTGTGTACGATCACTAGCCCTCCATCACTGTGTACGATCACTAGCCCTC
>JAUMHH010216457.1:0-12424 GCA_032359455.1 Chlamys rubida | reverse complement strand
AGTGGACTAATATACAGCTACAGGCAAAATATCTGTGTTCGATTCATTAGAATCTATTAAATGATTTAAACATATGACACCTGTGACCTTGAAAGTCGAACAAGGACATAAGTTGAACAGAGTTTTTATAGCCTTCGACCCAGCATGGTTCTGGCCAAATATCATTACCCAGGACCTTTTGAATATTCAGAACAGGTCATTTGTTTGGTTATTGAGAAGAGGTTGTTTAAAATACTCTATAGGAGTTCTAAATAAAATTGTATTAAATGCATGATACTGTTCACTTTACAGAGTTGGAATGCTGAGTTTTTACCTTATAAAATCCATTCACGGCAGAAAAAAGTATCATAATAAGCGGGGTCCCACCTTTGACCATATCATAATAAAAGTGTTTTTTTGCTTAATTAAAGAAGGAAAAATCGGTACATGGCAAACATATCATAACAACCGATATCATAATAATTGGGTTCCACTGTATTTACATGGTTACCAAATCAACTTGCAAATGTAAACTTTTCAACTAAATTTTACCGAAACCTCGCCCAGAGACCATACATTCGACAAACACAGCCTTGAATTTTTGATAACTTATCAAATTTAAAGGTAGGGACAAATCAAACGTACAAGTAGACACAAAAGGGTAGCATTCCAACTCTGTAAAGTGAACAGTAATTTTGTGTTCGAATCCTCCTGGTGGCACTGTGGAGCATCCTGTAACAAACTGCAGCAGATCTCCAACAGTGAAAATCCTGTCGTGTCTCAGTTTTCCATCTGAAGCAAACAAAATTTTGTGTGTATTTTTTTCCCAATAGTTTGTTATAACAATACTATAATTTTAATCTTACTTAAAACAAGCATTTTCATTGGTCACTTTCATGGTGCGGGTGTATGGTGTGCCTCGAAAAGGCTCTTGTTTGAATTTTACCACCTAGCTCCAAATGTGCATGTATTTTAAAAGCATTGTTTCATAGAATATCCTAATGGTGGTCATCTGTTTTCATTTTAGAAGACAATCTCCCATAGTGCCACACTACAAAACTATGAACACAGATATATATGATAACCAAGGTTGTGTTTTTACCTTCCAAGTCAAAAACGAAAGACTCCAGATTTTGAATAACCTCTTCCGACTGTGCTCGACCATTGCTGCCAGCTTCCCCATATTTGTTGAAATCCAACATGGACATGAAAAGGTCGGCTGACAACACAGGCAGTACGCCACACTGTTTGCACAGCACGCCTTCCATTTCTGAAAATATAATGTATTCAAGTGGTTTTATGCTGTAATGCATAGTCAATGAATGCTGACTGAACAAAAAGCAAATGCATAACATTGAAATTTGGCCTCCTTCAGACTTTTGACTCAGGCGAGCTAAAATCTCTGTATTGACCCCTTTTTTCATCCCTTTACCATCAGTGGTTACAAACTTTTCATTTATGCAGCATTTTACTCACTGTTCCAAAGATGTTCATTATCAAATTTGGTTAAGAACATGAATAGCCTTTTATAGCAAACATTGAAGGACACTGATTTATGTGCTTTGGCAGATTTTTGACCTGAACAGCATTTCATAGTAACATCTAATACCTGAGAAGTTGGTCAGTAACGACCGAAGACCAAGTGTTTCTGCCCCCTCCCAAAACTGGTCCAGCATGGGTTGTCTTTTTGTCACCTCACTGAAGAATGCTGTGAGGGCTTTTTGGATTAATGACCGGGTAGAATCATTTATCATCAGGTGAACCCCTGCAGCCTCCATTGCGTCAAATACTTCATCGTCCTTCTGCAGAACCTCAATGTTTTCTTTACTGATCTGAGGAATTAAAGTGGGGTTAAGTACCTACAGAGTTATGTCTTGAAACAAACCAAAGCTAGCAGGCGGCAGACAAAGCCACACCAAAAGGTTTCCTGTCATATGAGGTGTGCATAAAAAGCTTCCAATAATTTGAAACAAGGCGTTTACGCAATTTACCTCGTGCTCCATTGGATTTATTATCTCATAAACAAAACAAAATAAAAGGTTAATCCTTAAGTATTTCAAAGCAATCCAAATTCCCCAGCTGGTAGAGGGATGCATACAGAGATTTTGTAATATACATAGCAAACATGATTTCAATGTCGTGGTTAAAGGTAAAAATAAAGGCATTATATCATACCTTTTCAATCAGTTTCCTTTTTGCTGCATCCTTCACTGTTTCAACAGTTGCTGCTTCAATCCCCCTGATCCCATATGATACCATTGTGTGGTGGAACACAGGTTGTACAGGTCCACTGTGGAGCAGCATGCTTGCCACCATCATTCCAATAGTCCGGTACTTTTTTCCCAGCAGTGCAACCATGTTGTGTGTAACAATGTGGCCTTGTTCACTTTCTAAATATATCAAGATGTGTTTGTAAAACATGAATGCCCCTATAGCACTAGCTATATTGAATCCCTTTACCCAAGTTTACCAGAGGGTAAACATTTTATTTGCAAAATGTAGTATGCATTACCGTTGAATGATATTCTATGCTGTCTGGCTATGTTAATGAAAGGAATTTGACCCAATCTCCTTCCTTCCTCCCAGTTACCCTACCCTTTCCTCTGTTAACTGCATCCTTTATTAACTCAATATTTACATTCATATTGTATTCAATGTCCATTTTTCTGCAGTTCTTCATTTAAGCAAAGGTATAATGAAAACTACTGTGACACATGAGTTATGTGATTATCGTATATAATCAAGTTGTTAGTACAAACCTTCCATATAGTGGCTATTAAGGATTTGTGAATTAAGAATTTCAAAAAACTCTCTTTTCAAACCACCTTCATCTTGTCCAGGCTCATTAATGAATTCCACCTACAAAAACAGATTGTCCCTTTATTATAAACAGTTGTTCCAAGTTTCACACTAAATATTACCAACAATACTACTATTTCATAGTCCTAGTATTCCCCCCCTCCCCAGCATTTTACCGAAATCCATCAATTTTGTTTGTTTTAATATTTAAACCCCCTTATATGACTGAAATCTATCAATTTATTTAAATATTTACACTCCCTTATATGACTGAAATCTATCAATTTGTTTGTTTTAATATCAAACCTCCTTAAGTCCCCCAATTTGCCATTGACGCTGCTTCTCTTCCCTCAGGGAACCTGCACCATTCTTTTATATAACATACCTTGGCAAAAGCTCATTTAGCAATCTGGGATACTGATTGAATGATTGATGTCCAGTAGTTACTGCGGTGATTCGATAACTGAGAACGATGTGTGTATTAAAATTCTTAGCAACCACTGAATCACTTAAATCACATGGGTAACCGGTGTAAGTGGTGGGGCCTACATATCCTGGTGTGTGTCTGTAAATAGCAGTGATACACTAAGTGTCTGTACAATTTACCTGGACGAAGATTTTGCTACATTTACACTGTGCTACAAATAGCACTGATAGGTCTAACATGCTTCATGCATTGCTTCATCATTCACTTCAATCGTTGGCCTCTAGGAGCTTTAATACACACATCATTCTCAGTTGTCCTTGCACAGCAGTAAGTGAAAGAGCGTGATACTTACCTTCAACTCTTTTGATGCATCAAAGGAGTTTCTCTGAAAGCATCGCATAGCATGCTCAAACAGCGAAATTGGCTTTCTAGTCACCCTCAGTGCCTGGTTACCCTCTGATATCCTTGATAGGCGCCAACGCTGCAGGATGTCACGAATATCTGAGGCTGTGGAGGATGTTGTATCATCATCTTGTCTGAAGAATGGTACCATATATTAAGCCTTGTTTTATCCTACACTGATAGATAGGAAAGTACAACTACCATGTTTTAATAGTACTTTAGAAGTTATTTTAGTAATAAATAATGACGTTATCAGTACTTTGCACAGTTTTTTTCTAGTATTTAAGGATTTATCTCAAGCTTGTCATAAATCTAGCATACTCAGGAAATCTCTGAAAAGCAAGGTACAAAAAAAACAATGTTTGTCAACTAATACTGAATAAGAGCTTTCCTAAAAACTTCAACCAAGTGGGATGCAACGCTACTACAATGACCCTTCTTGATCTACATTCTTCGAATAAACAAACCAAAATCTTCAGAATACACATACCGCATAGTTTGGTCTTCTGCATCATCCCCAGACATATTATCCCCAAGAGATTCAATAAGTTGATCGTATGTCCTGAAAACAAAAACATTGTTATTGATGAGGTATTTTCATACTGGCACAGTTGGACGAGGTATGCCATATTGCATAATTGTATAAAATTTACTGATATCAGCAACTTTATTTGTAAATTTTTACTACAGCGCCTTTATCAAAGAAGATATGCCACCATGTTGAATTTCCCACATTGGCCAAGTTTGTCGTTCAAAGTGTGACGTAGGCTGAATATTTCTTTTAACCCAAGAGGTGAGATTTTGAATTTCTTACTTGTATGGATTAATAGAATCAATCCCTGATGTGAGGTATGGATAAGGTGATTCAAACCCAAGGGATAAAATATTGAGCAGGAGACCCGAGGCTTTACCGAGGGTCTTTTGCTCAATTTTTTATCCCAAGGGTTTGAATAACCTCATCCTTACATCATATCAGGGATGGATTCTATTTCTTGCTTATTACCTAAAACCCGTAAAAACAGCTGCTCTTCTAGTAAAGATGTTAACTGTCCACACATTTCTCATTTGCATATGAAGTCCGGATGGCAATTGTTAGTGACGTCAATGACCCTGACTGACCCCAAAACGTCATAAAATGACGTCACGAACAATAGCGTGACCCCGAAAGGTCACTATAATTCCCCCGCCAGTCTGCGCGTGTAAGCGATCTAGACCCGTGGGTCGGATAGAATTTTCCAGCACTGCCGGAAATGCGGATATCTCGGTCTAGTATGCAAGAATGCAAAATATATTTGAAAACCTTATGTCTTCCGTCTTGTCCTCCAAAGCCTTTTCAGGTACATGTGTAGAAAGTTGATTTGCCCACTCTTGAACCTGGATTCGACCCACCTGCGCAGCCATCCTGGGCATTCGATTTCTGAAGGACACCTGTAAGCAGTAATTACAGCTGACAAGATAAAATGCATCTACTAACCATTTCAAAATACTTAAGTAACCAGATAGTGAATTAACCATTTAACAATTTACTTAAAACTTAAAGATGACATTAAGAATATCTGATGTTTCTTTTTACTTTACTTCATAAAGTCTTGCTCGAATGATTTATGCTAACTGAAATCTTTTGTATACTACAGAAAAACTTAATGTTTGGATGTGTGTGTGTTAGTGCAGACTGAGAAAACAAGAGCACCATATGACCTTAAAATTCTTCTCATCTTGAGAATCTAATGAAGGACCAATTGTGTGTCGAGATCTCATCAAAATCCATTCAGTACTTTTGCCGGAAAGTTGCAGACAAGCTAAAAAATGAGATTTTTATGCAAGTGTTCTAAAAGAAGTAATGTGACCTTGTGTACCTTGAAATTATACTCGTCTCGAGAACTTGCTGCAAGGAACAACTGTGTGAACTTTCATCAACATTCATTCATTACTTTCCCCAAGAAGGTCCAGACACAGTAAATGTTGACGGACGGACGAACCACAGGACAGACAGGGTGACACCAATATACACCCCATCTCAGGCGCACATACAAATTACACTTACTGTGGGAGTACCTGCATCCACAAAACTTGGTTCCGATTCCTGGCTACTCTAATAATAGAAACAATTACACAGATTGTAGCACAAACTAAAACAAGCTTTACCCTTGGTGACCTTTTCTGGTGAGTAATATAAATTAACCTTCAACAATTAAGTTAACACTTCAAGATGACATCAAAACTAATTCATGTTGCTCATTGTTTTGTCTCACCTCATAAAAAAGGTCACAGAGAACTTCTTTCACCAATGATATAATAATGACATGGCAGCACTACAAAACAATTTTGGTAACTGTTGGCCTGTTAATTACTATAAGACTCGAATGAAAAAAATGGAGACATCATCCCTGTTGGAATTCTTAAGAATTTGAACATTGCAAACGTTAGCATTACAATAATGAGGATGCTTCCTGCCAACTTTGGTGATACGTGGTGCAGTGGTTCATGGAAAAAAGTTGTTTAAAGGAAAACGTTTACGGACATTATGATGGATGGATGACAGTCAAAAGCGTCTCCTTTTGCTCACTTGAGCTAAAAAGGCCAACTAGAATTTCACTTTATCAATTGTACCTCATGTAACCATTCCACTTGCAACAGGGTACATCCAGTGATTCCCAGACCAGCAATGTTTCCTCTAGCCAGGTTGAGTTGAGTTCTGTTTGGGAGATATACTTTAAAGCTGTTGGTGGAATTGTCTACACTCCCAATAAAGTTCTTCATCACCTAAAAGTATAGTTTTTTGTCCCCAGGCTTTCAGTTAAATTTTATGCCTGCATATTGTAAGCATTGCAATGTGTAACGTCATTTCATACATATTATATTAATGTAATGTGAATATTATATAAGCTACTGGTCTGGTGATTTGTTTCTGTCCAGAATATGATATAATGTATGCATGCGTCAAATGCAATCATTTTTCAAGTGGCATTTTATCATATTTGGAATGTGAATCTGGCCCATGTTAATTTCGTTGATCATTTTGTTTTCTGTCTTCCATTTTCTCTCTCTTAAACTTAAGCGGTAATAAATGCTTGTTAATAAACTCTGACGAAATTATCATATTTGTTGCATATAAATTGGCCATCACAGCACAACAATTTATAGTAAACTTCAAATTTAATGTTATAGATAAGACTTTAAGTGAACAAATGTCAGAACTCCTACCTCAACACTAGTTGCTGATGTGAATCGTCGTGTCACAATTACACCACTGGCAGTTCTAAACTTGATGGGGAATCCATGCTCAGGTTCCTCATGAAGTAGTCTTTTTCGGTAGGCTCTAATCTAAAATGTCCATAAGAAAGAACTAGATTGATTAATTGGGGTTTTACGTTCGCACAACAGCCAGGGTCATATGCAGACAGTGTCATGGGTGCACGACACATGTAGTATGTAGGTAAATAGCTTGGACTCACATATTCGTTTTACACAAATGAAATAAATATATCGCATTGAACGGGAAAACCATGGAATTTTTTTTTTTTTTTTTTTTCCACGTTATGCAGCGCAAATATTGCTACATTAGAAAAGTGCGGGAATGTGTGACATAGTTTTTGACGCCAAGTTGTAATGACGCCACGCTCAACAACAATACAGAGCGCCATTTTAAATGGGTTTTCATTGCAATTTTGCCGTTTGCTAGTATTGTCTGGTAAGATTTCATGACACAAATTATATTAATTGTGTAATTATGTAAAAACAATAATGTATGCTGCAAAGTTTAACAACACAACAACTTATTCTGCCGTCACTTCGTCTCAGAAACCTGAAACTGAAAATCTCTGCCGAGAATATAATGTACTGCCCAGATTGGACAATACTAAGAGTGACGTTTTTACTTGTGAATATATAATATTTCGTTTATCTTCACTGCATTAAACATATGTTTTTATCAAATGGAGAATTAATGATATTTCAGTAGAAAACTGTAATATATACTGATAAGGTTTACCATCATATTTTTGTATACAGTCTCAATTTTCCAGAAGGCTTTCACGCATGGGGAAGCACCGAAAGTGGACAAAGTGTTTACAGATCAAACCCCGGCAGCACTTTGTGCCGCTTGGGGGTTTGGAAAAAGTCAGTGAAGTGAAAAATATATATACGGACCATGGATGAATGATACATGTAGTGTGTAGTGAGAACATTTTCACTGCTTGTTCTGGCGATCATCTTATGGCAACTTTAAAGTGTGTGTTATAATTTTTTCCTGGGCAGTGGGCAATTAATATGGGCAGTGGGCAATTAACAGAGCAACCACAGTATTTACCTGTTCAAGTTTTCTTTCATTTTCTAACATTTCCTGTTCAACATGTTGTTCCTGTTCTAACCTTTCCTGTTCAAGTTGTAACTTTTCCTGGTGAAGACGATCCTGAAAATAGCAAAATTGCACTGTAAGAGATATCTCTAACACTGTACATAATAAAGTATTAATATTTGAGAAACATTTTTTTTTAATTAAATTTAGTTCTTTTTTCAATGAAATTATTTACGCCCAACACTGCACTTGTTCTAAAAGGGTCACATTGTCATGAAAAGTGGGAAATTTGAATTATTCGTGAGAATCAAGTAAAGTAACTGCAAAAACGTTTTCGAAATACAAATGTTTGCTGATCATAAACATGCTTAGGCATGCATGTTTATTCATTTACCATCAAACCTTTGTCATAAAAAACCCACCAAGAACACCAAAGGATAACAGTTTATCCCTTAAATGCACAAGAAGTACCTTCTCTCTGTCAACAGCTAGACATTGTCTGAAGGAAGCATCTTGTTCAGCACGTAGTTGTCTATTAGCTATCAATGATTCCTATAAATACAAAAATGTGTAGAAGGAAGAAAGGAAGTACCATATATTTTCTTTTCATGTTGCATTGTTGTTCTATATCCCTTCGACAAGGTTGCTGCATTTTTATTAACTATATCTTGCAGGAAGTCTAATGACATCACAAATTCCTGACCTGTGAGCACTCTAATTGTGTGGAAAAAGGTTCCCTAGAGGTTCTAGTTTCTAACGGGGTCAGGCTGATAGCAGCATGAAATTTAAATTTGTAAAATACTTGTTAAAACACCTGAAAAAGAGAATATAAGTAATATACCGCATAGATGCAGCATACCTAGCTGATATACAATAGAATAGCCATTTTTCTTACTTTTTAAGATGCCTTAGTTCCCCCCTTTTTTTACCACCATTTTCCCCCCATTGTACACAGGTGATTACACCTGTCACAGTGTTGGTGATAGATACAGGTGATTACACCTGTAACAGTGTTGGTGATATATACAGGAGATTACACCTGTCACAGTGTTGGTGATAGATTATTTAATGGATACATTTTAAGTAATAATATGGAATAAAATGGTATGGGTATCAAATCTCAATTTTTTTTCTCCGAGTCGGTTTAATTTAGGATTGACTTTTATTGATGGACTCTCTTCTCTTAGAAATTATTACGCTGCTGTATCAGCCAATCAAAAGCGACATCACTTTTTTACATTTTGGGTTGATAACATAAATTTTTAATCCAATGAAAATGCTTGTTACAAGCAAGATTAAATTATATACATATATATATATGTAGTGTCAAACTATATGAATATAATTATCAAGAACGAAAATATCAAGCACGACCTATGTCGTCTTCAAAAGAACCCCGAACAAAGCAACCCATATCACGACTTAGTTGGTATCCATTCCTGCCTTTTCTTTGACAGGGCATGTTTGAGAAAACTTGGGTGTTTAGAAGAAAATTCTCCGAAAAGCTGAGAAAATACTGTCATACCTTGATACCCTTGAAGTTGTATGGAGATATATACGCACCGCTTTACCGTTGAATCTGAGTGAACTATCCAGTATTCGTGCGCTCCAGAGCTCTGTGACTCCCTCTGGGACCTGCGTGTCCATGTACTGGAACACCCCGAAGGACAATAGAGCCGTTACCAAGGCTGTCAGGATGACCTTGAGGAGGCTCATCCCCTTCCTCTGTGACTGCAATAGATAGTTTATAGGTAAGTAAAGGAAATTCCGCTGGTTTCCATGGAGTTGTACGGAGGGATACCACATCTTACGAAATCCGCTCTCGATATAATATCTTCTCTGACCCTTGGAATATATCATGACCAAATTGAGGCTCGTGATTAGCCATTTGACTGGTTCCAGACATAAAACACTAACAATGGATTGGCTGATACCTAATTACAGAGGATACAGGAAAATCAAGGTCGGTCCATTTTACCACTATGCTGGCGGGCGATTCCTTTCATCTTTGATCAAATATACAAGACAATCAGCGTCGGAAATAACTGACTATCTTCTTAAAACCTTTTGACGGCGGTGACACTCCCGCCAAATCTGTTTAAAGGAGGTAGTCAGTTATTTTGGACTAAGGTATGCAGTTTCAAGGTTAGTCTATCCGTATCATCCGTAAAGTGGCGCGTACGTATACAGAGCCTTCTACATTTTTAGGGAAGATAAGTATATTGAGAGGGGGAACCATTGGGTCTCGAAGATGTTAATACTTATATTCTACTGCCTGTGTAAGATAACTGAGGACAAGTTTCTAGTCTCCAGTTTTTCATTGTTTTGGTTTTGTCATGTTGTACCGGTATGTGGTTTTATGCAGTTGTGGCGTATTGTCTTAATAAAACACCGGTTTTTACTGGTCAAGATACTCTTAGAATAAATTGGTGTGTCGTTATAGATCTAGTGTGACCGATCGGGAGTGTTTATAAGTGTGGTGGCTGATTGGTGCGTCCGGATGACTTTGTGTTGACTAACAGTGCTTCATTAGGAGTTTGTGCTGGCTGGTTGGAGCCTCTGTTCGCGTAAGTGGCAGCTAATTGATGGCAATTTGTTACGTTTTGTCTTTTTGTTGCTAATACACTACGTAAAAACAAGAAGAAAATACCGAAATAATATCATTCATCTAGCGTAGGAGTGTTTCACAGATATCGAAAGCTTCCTCGGGAACCGTATTTAAAATGTTGTTCTCTTTGCGGGATAAGTTTATATACTCTACAGAATGCCATTGGCGGTTCAGTTGCTCTTTGATATGCTTTTCCAACAAAATCTAAATTTTGAAGTGATGTGTGATGTTGAACCGATTGTGTAAGTTTAATAGAGTGTATAAACATATCCCTACATCCAACTGAATTCGTATACTTTTGTATGTCATGGTCAAACTTTAACAATAGGTACGTTTTACCTTGACCGTATGTTCGGTTAAAAACTTTCCCATGGCCGCCGCATCCTTTTTCTTTCCTCCCTTATGTACCATGGCTGTCGAGAGAAAGGACAGATTTATGATTAGTCGGTGTAATATAAACGTTAAAGTCACAATTAATCGGAACTGTATCCTCGCAATTCCAGGCGTTACGCTCACTTTACATGACAAAATCGGAGGCACGCGGTAAGCTTCTTTATTGGTGCGTTAGATATTGTAACCCCTGGAATTGCGAGGACGTCAGAACATAGGCTAAGGTATATTTACATAATTCCATCGTCATTGGAGTAGGTAAAGCAACATACGGATGACCCCTAAACATGGACGCCGTTCGTTGCCTCGCCGTGACCTAACAAGGTAAGAACTGCATCTTACAGTGTCTATTTCAGTGTCCGGACTATATTTACATTTTCACTGCAAGTTCATCTATAAGGATTTCCTTGATAAATTGCGTTCATAGGCCTATGAACGCTAGGGGTGTGAACGTAATTAGATCAGCGTCGATTAACATGAGACAACCTTTAGAAGCAAACGTTTTGGTGACGTTAGTTACGTTAGGCAGTTCCAGGAATCTCGTTTGCACCGACGACTCAGCAATATCGAAAACATAAGGGAATATCTTTGTTTGTGTCAATAATAATCAAACTTGCGTCCATAAAAATTCTTACATCAGCAAGTAAACGGGAACTTGTTTTGACGGCAAAATACAAATTACATACTAGTATGTACTTGAGTTATACTTGAGACTGCTGAACATTCCATCTAGGTGCAATTGTACCGAAATGCCCGACGAGGTGACAATGATGGCCATGCGTACAAGACACCAAAAAATATATCAAGAAAATTACCAAACAAGACAAGAGAAGTAAAAGTTAGCTCGGACTAGTTGGTGCATGTGCAAAGATAGAAACATCATCAAAAATGTTCTGAAAAAAATAGCTGTATAATTAGAAATATCTTACCCGTGTTGGTGTTGCTTGTACAATGTACAAGAGATGACCGCGTGTGGACTGTCCGGAGTTATATGATACGTGGCAGGGTGAAGGATTCGGCCAGACAAGGTCCTGTCTGATCTATATATTACTATAGTACTACAGCCGGTTTTATCTCGTGTGAACCATGTGTCAAGGTTTAGGTCGTTAGAGATAAGCAATATCCAGACCATGTATTTGAGCAGTAAGCTATTAGTATTATGTTGTTTACCGGGATGGTATTAATGATGTAAGACCTTAGATTAGTGATTAGTGCAGTCAGGTGTCTAAATAGTGATATTTTCACACGAAACGTATCGTTTATTTTCCGTGCATGATTCTGTCTGAATGTGGGGTGGGAATAATTTCTGTGTTTTTATCTCTCTCCTCGCGTCAAGGGCATGTCCAAAAACACACCCACATATCATGAAGGGTTCTTGTACAATCAGTGGCAATTTAGAGTGCAATTAATAAGGTTTATTAGCTCACCTGGTCCGAAGGACCAATGTGAGCTTATGCCATACCGTGGCGTCCGTCGTCCGTCCGTCGTCCGTCCGTCAACAATTTCTTTAAACGACTTCTTC
>JAUMHH010216435.1:1362-12426 GCA_032359455.1 Chlamys rubida | reverse complement strand
TAATAATTACTCGAGATATCGAGCGGACACTGTTTCGGCAAGTCCATAAAGGGGCATAACTCCACAAATTATGGTCGAACAATGGCAGTTATCGAACTTGTCCGAGCTTTCATGGTAATTAACCTTGTGAAGTTTGAAGTTAATCCGTTAATAATTACTCGAGATATCGAGCGGACATCATTTGCATGCCCGCCCGCGTGATAACTTAATACGTCCCCGTCTTCGACGGGCGTATAAAAATAGATACCAGAATTAAACACTTCCACATGTAAGCATGTGTGCAGAAATATTTTTGATTAGAAACATTGAGAAAATACTGGTTATCCATATTATATGTTTACCATGTAGAAAGTGAGATATTTAAAGAAAATTATAATTTAAATCGGTTTGCATTAGATGAATTGTAATTATATTATATATCGATATATACACTATGTACATAATGTTTCCCACCCTATGAATGATTCTGATTGGACAGTTTGAAATAAATATATGATAATCAAAAACATGATTGTATGTTCACACTGCTGATTAATGTTGCCTTGTACAGCAACACTGACCCAAAATATGTGGATTTATACAACATCTTTACACAGATAATACTGTACAATCTAGTCACATACTGACTTCATTCTCTATTCATTATAATGAATTTTTCGACGATTTCTATAGCAAAACTGTATCTTTTGAAGTCAAACTTTACACAAATTAAAATAGATTTGGTTATTTTTATCATCGTAATAAAACAAATCCCAAAAAACACTGATCTGGAGCTAGTTAGCATATGAAAGTATATTGTATGCACTGTAAGAAATTACTGCTTCTCTTTTGTATAGTCAATAATGTAAGGTTTCCATGATGTTAATACAACATGTATGTCACCTGTATGGCTGATAACTTGAGGTTTCTATGATGTTAATACAACATGTATGTCATCTGTATGGCTGATAACTTGAGGTTTCCATGATGTTAATACAACATGTATGTCATCTGTATGGCTGATAACTTGAGGTTTCTATGATGTTAATACAACATGTATGTCATCTGTATGGCCGATAACTTGAGGTTTCTATGATGTTAATACAACATGTATGTCATCTGTATGGCCGATAACTTGAGGTTTCCATGATGTTAATACAACATGTATGTCATCTGTATGGCCGATAACTTGAGGTTTCCATGTTATACACAATGTACAGTGTATGTATGGTTGATAGATAATTTAAGATGCCAACATGTCACTACTATCAAGTGTGTCCTTCAAAACTGTGTAGGAAAGTTTTGCCTCTTCTGAGCGTAGATTTTTCATGCTGTATGTGTTTCCTGTAAGTAAAGAATGTACAGATTTAACAATACATACACTATTACACATAGGGATTAATACTGTTCGTGCTGCTGTGAACTCAAGTCAGTTACATGCATATTCCATAAAATTGGCTGGGGCTTCATGGTAGGTAGGTATACCATCATGAACATTGAAAACAACAAAATAAAATTTGCTCTTAATCTTTCAATCTTTCACAAAAAAGGCTGAACAGATATTTGTTACCCAATATTTTTCTTCTTAAAATCCTTTTCAAATGAAATGAGTTTCAGAAAAAAATGAACTGACTAATATTGAAGGTCCCTTACAACATGGAGAAATAAGGAGAATTGCTGTGTACCATGACAATGTTAGCAAGGTTCATTACAGTCTGTATAGCATCACTTAGTTCTGGACAACATGCATATATAAATAGAAAGAATGAGTATATATCCTGTAAAATGAGGATGTGTATCTAGCATTACTTCAGACAAACTTGTCTACAGATAAAATCAAGTCAAGTCAAATGAACTTTTAGTCTTCAGAAATCTGCACCTCACAGAACTGAGTAAGGAGACAATGACAATATTTCCACTGACCTCTGGGGACGAAGGCCGAGTCACCAGCCTCCATGATGACAGAAGCTCTGTGCACGGTCATTGTAATCACACCCTGCGCCAGCAGGAAAATCTGAAATAAAAATTGTAGAGATGGAATGAACCTGATACAAAATATTTGTGTGGTTGATAACACTGTTCAAACTGAACCATACAGAAATTATACTACACAAGCAGAGTTTTTTTTCTTTTTTCTTCTAATGTTTTTTTCAAGTTTTTTGTTACATTTACATCAGACAGACATTACACACAAACTCTCACTTGTAGACAGAAGCATGCGTTTCTCAATCATCATCATTTATACACATTGAAAAGCATCGTCCTTATCATTCTCATCATCCTCCTCCTCATCATCATCCTCTATACAATCATCATCATCATCATTATGATACACATTGACAATCATCATCATCATCATCATCTTATGTACAATCATTATCATCATCATCATCATCATCATCATCATCATCGTCCATATACACAAGCAGAGTTAATAAAACATGTTTATTTGTTATTTGTAATATTTGGTATTAATTGTGTAGCAAAATCATAAACTTTATATTAGTAATGGTTTGCCAGGTCAGATGCCAATTATATTACATAACTGCTAAACAGCAGTTTATCACATTTTTTTAGAGAAATTATTGAAATAAATATTTTGGGTGCACTGCATGTCCTGTGATCATAACCAACCACAATTACTTATGTCCTGGCTTTCCTTTGGTAAACTTATCAGTTTGTCAATATTATCATTGAAAAAGCCACCAGTAAATTCCAGCTCATGACATAGAACTACCAGTCTGTCTCCACTCACTATTGGGAAATGATCACTAGAAACATGAAGTGAGGATACATCTATTTAACACTTTAGTCTATGCAAAACCTGAACAAAGTAAACATTCATTGGAACATGTAGCCATACCAGAGTGCCTCGGCTGACCATCTGAATTGTCTTCTCCTGCAGGGGGCGCAACAATAACACGCCAGTGCCGAACCCCTTCTGGTCCAGAATACGTGACATTACGAAGGGATCTTCAGGTGTGGGCAGCTTACCAGAGGGCCCCACAAACAACCCGCTGTCTTTACTGGCAAAACACTCTGTAAAAGACAATTATTATGTACATGTTTCCAAAAAAATCCCAACATATTTTGGCAATTTGACAATTTTCTGTCAAAACATCAAGTGGAAAAAGTCAGTAAAACTGACGTAACCCTAAACTCAATGGAGATCTTCCCCTTCCACAGGAGCATCGACTATCTCAGTTTAGATCTTCCCCTTCCACAGGAGCATCGACTATCTCAGTTTAGATCTAATGCAGCGTTCAAAAGATAGCATTACAGGAAACTAAAATTTCCAAAAATTTGTCTATTTATAGCCACTGTGACATTTACAAGTAGACTTCTTAACCCCAAAATCAATAGGCCTCTTCCCCCTCTTCTATGGGCATCATTAAGCATAATTTTATTTACATATGAATAATTATTTTGAAGTTATCATTTGGAAACTATTTGTATAGGATACACAGGTCTAGAGACAGGGACAGAAAAGGCAACTTGCTCACAAAATTGCTGAGAAGCTATCTCAAATCATGTATTAACACTCTGATTCCAACCCCACAGTTACCTCACCACAACCTACTCAGGGGAAGGGAAAACAACACCATTCTATCACCCTACAAAGGAATAACACTCCCTTCACTCATCGAGAATGAGCAATCCTAGCTCCTTTATAATATTTTTACAATTGTTTTGCCACTGAAGATAATGCGATTTTTTTAAAAAAAGGGACCAAATAGTCACAATTGAACAAGACATTTCCCTTTAAACATATATCTCTCACTATTTACTTGGCGAAGAACAGTATGCTAGGTTAAGTGGACACCATACTACAATGTATATTCACAATACGCTAACATAATGTCAGCAGACAGACCAACAAACCTGTCTGAGAGGATTTACACGGAGGAATTGTGATGCACCAATTCAATACACTGACTGCACTACTTACCCACATACACTTCCTCCTCTGTTTCGGGGTTCATCACAGGTATCTCGTCTGATACTGTGAGGTTCATGTCTGATGGAATTGGAGTGTGCATAGAAAGATTTCTGGGTGGTGACTCAGCCTTCTTCTTCTCTGAATAAAAAAGTGATATTAAACAATCATAAAATGTTGGTCTGTCAGTTTGTCTTTATATCAAATATTTCAGTTCCATATCAAACGAACACCTTTCTGTGTAATATCTGTAGATTCTGACACTAGATCAATATGCTCCTTTATACTTGTGTAATAATTGGATCAGTATTATGTCACAAA
Source organism: Chlamys rubida (assembly GCA_032359455.1). Taxonomy (NCBI): domain Eukaryota; kingdom Metazoa; phylum Mollusca; class Bivalvia; order Pectinida; family Pectinidae; genus Chlamys; species Chlamys rubida. The sequence goes on along the minus strand of JAUMHH010216435.1, from coordinate 8,189 downwards.
ATCCCTGCCATGACTAGAAAGTTATGTTCCTATTCATTTAAATATGTACCTAATTCACATATGAATATCATAAGGTGATCCAACACTTCTATTGTCCCAGAATGTGGTAGCAGATCCATGGGTCGGTTCAATAGAGCTCCATATACTCTAGGTGGATTAGAATAGAAAATATGCCCTGGACAAACTTTTCAAAGGATAGGGTCAACAGTCAGTGACCTAGGCTACATTCGCGTATACCGGTTGAAACGATACCGATACGTGGGGCGCAGAAATTTTCCACGATAAATGAAAGCACTTGGACCGTTCTATAAGCACAGCTAAAAATGCACAGTTTCGGAAAATAAAAAAACATGTATCAAGAATATTATGCCCTTCTCTCAAGCATCCACTGAATCACATAACGTATCTTAAAAACTACATGTGGATTGACATTGTTTTAGAAAGAAATAACGCACACTAGCAATAGTCAGCATTTTAGTTTCGGTCAGGCATATCTGGACCCCTCAATCTTCACGTGCCGAATATTCCTGAGGTCAGCCTCGGTTCGCATCTGTGTCTGTCGTTTCCTTTACAGGTTCAACCGCTTCAACTGGTTGGACCGGATACGCGATGGGCACTAGGGTAAAGTGAGTTAAGGCTCCAGAATCATTGGAAAAACCGTGTACTAATAAAATCGAAATAAATATTAAATCATTCATTATCAGTGTTTATGTCAATGCCATTATATCAGTACATTGTCAACAGTAGAAACACGACACGTGTTCCTCCTGTATATGATCAGAGGTGGGGAATCGATAGGTGAGTTCAGGTGGTATAGGTACACACTATATCTGCCTGACACAGTCACACGTGTTCCTCCTGTATATCAGAGGTGGGGAATCGATAGGTGAGTTCAGGTGGTATAGGTACACAATATATCAGCCTGACACAGTCAGACGTGATGACGCTCCATTGGCTTACTGACACATTGCAGATTTCAAATAGATCGACCCAGTCGTATTATTAAGTGTCGAAACACATTTCCGTTATGACATGACGAAGGTTTTTTGAATCCAAGGACACTCATGGTTTAACTTTGTTTTTAGTTTAAAGAATGATGAGAGAGGAAGCCATTTGGTTTTGTGTGTTTCAAGACCAAGGCCGTTTTATCACTAGATGGTGTTTAAAGATATATAAAAGATAAAATATGCCACAGGGTCCACAGACTGAACGTGGATTCTTTTAGAACAAAACACAGCATGGACCGGAAACATTTACATTATTGCGAAATTACGTACGGATTACCATACAACTACAATGGAGTTGCATTGGTATTCCAATTGTTATTATAATACTCGCGAGCACCGACCGATTTATAACACCCCCAGGTACCGACACAACTGTACCTTTAAAAGTAGAAAGTGATGACAGTGCTATAACTGTAACACAAACACAGACCTATTTAAATTGTAACACCCTCGTGCACTGAAATATTCTAATTTCTAATTATTGACTAAAATATCACTATTATTCTCCCAAGTACTGACAAAGTATTGGTATTTGATGATGTAGAAAACGATGTATTTTGTTTAGTTTCAGTTATTGTGTGAACCACCGAGCAGAACTTGCTGCCACAAACACAGACAGATATATAGCTCAGTGCTGTTATCCAGACACACAACGCTTACCAGATCGATAATGTATATGCTGAAGTTGAGTACAAATTGGTGTCAGTTTCCGCTCATTACGTTTAATTCGTATAATTGATGGGAATGTCATTCCCGTGTAAAGTAACATGAGTGCTTACACTTAAGAATATATCCTTCCATACATATTGTATCTGTGATCTATAGGTGATCCCCATACCCGTGTAAAGTAATATTAGAGTTAGCACGTTAGAATATATCCTTCCATACATATTGTATCTGTGATATATAGGTGATCCCCATACCCGTGTAAAGTAATATCATAGTTAGCACGTTAGAATATATCCTTCCTTACATATTGTATCTGTGATATATAGGTGATCCCCATACCCGTGTAAAGTAATATTAGAGTTAGCACGTAATATTATATCCATCTTTATCACTTGTATCTGTGATATATTGGTAATCCCCATAGCCGTGTAAAGTAACATTAAGTTTAACATTAGTATTTGCACTTAAGAATCATGCTTCCTGACGCAATATTTTGCTGTGAAATATAAGTGACTTTTGGACATACATTGTACCTGTGTTTCACTTTCTCTCGTCTTCTTTTCCAGTTTCCCATTTATTGCTGACTATATAGCATATTTAAGTATTATTTGTTCTCTGTGGTCACCACTGTGCTAATTAATTAATCACTAGAAAATATTAAATAACGTATTTAAAGTTTTAGTGCAGAAAGCCAATTAAAGCACACGTTTATTACACGAATATGGTTATGTCGTCCATTTAGCACCCATTAGTGACGCTAAAGATAAAAATAAAGTGAAAATCCAAGTCTTAATATCGGCTCTCTGTGTCACAGGAATTCTCTATTGTAATTGTGAAGTCCATCTAGGCCTCGTTAGAAACTCGAAAGATAAAAATCCAAGTCTTGATTTCCACTCTTTCTTGCGCTGAAATCGTCCATTTAATCGGTTGGTATTTTACCATCCAGGATTATGGTCATGAATAATATAACGAAACGAATTTTTATAAAGATATTGATAAAACTAAATGAAAATTTTGAAATTAGATATATATTTATGTATTTAGTTGTATTGTTATCCATTCCTTCACTTATTTCATTGAGTTAACGCAGAAAATAATCTAGTGATAAAACGACCTTGGTCTTAAATACACAAACCAAATGGCTTCCTCTCTCATCATTCTTTAAACTAAAAACAAAGTTAAACCATGAGTGTCCTTGGATTCAATTCTTCCATCTTAACCAACTTCTTAACATAGTTAGAATCTCGACTTAACAAATTCTGAATTTTACCATTTAAGTCAACCATCATCCCACATTCTGAACTATCACATAAGTATAAATAATGTCTCGACTTAATCTTTACTTTCTGCCAATCAACACAACACCTCGATTAATCCTAATGTTGACATAATGATTGACAATGTTATTTGTTTTATAAGCTATCGTAAACTGAATTAGACATGAACTTGATGCTCCTAACTCCATAATAATTAATCAATAAATCTCATCCAAATATCGAAAAAAATATCACAAAAAGAGCCAGATTTTCATATATAAACCCATAATGTCTCAAACACACTCATAATTTGACAAACAATGCCTTGATTACTTATCAAATGGTAATTCAACTTATCCAATGCCTAGCTTTTAAGTAGGGAAATATACAACAAGTAACACAAGGGATGAACGTTTTTGAATATGTATATTGCTGTTTTAAAAAAAATCAAATAATTGAAAAAAATTGTTTTGAAATTGAAATTGAAATGTATATAATTAATACGGCATGTCACTAATCCGACCGTTTTCCAATACACAATGCCTGTTGTTGTAGCTACTACTGTTACATGAAACATTTATAATGACACGGCGTGCTACCCGTCAACCATAACGAGTGGCTGGTGGCACATTATTAATTCAAGTCTTTCCTCAGTTGGCATTGGCAGGCCTAAACCGAACTGAACAATACCGGAATCATCCGAGCTGGCATCTGACTGGTGGATTCTCCTTTTAATATAGGAATGACGTTTACCTACAAACCTTGTAAGGACTGTTTATCAGTCTGTAGACGTCATTAGGACCCATGGGAGTCGAACTGTCGGCTTGGGCTAGGTACATGAAACAGTGTTGATGAGTGTTGCCGTTCGAGACGGAATACCACTGATGTCTTTGATTTAATATACTCACTTTACATTGTCATTGATCAGTAGGACCTAGAATTAGAATATAGCGTGTTGACGATCCAGTCTTTCTTCAAACAATTGAATGTTTCGCAGATCAGTCCAAGTGTCATGTGAGTACCCACTGATTCTCATTAAGTGAAACAAAAGCCAATATATTGACATTTTTCGCAACATCTGAGACATATTGGTCGTGGATATATACTGCAGGCTTGTGTATAGGAACATACAGCGTACAGTCATATCTGCCGTCGTTTTGTACTGGCCGTTCCATCCAACAGCCGGTGACAAAGGAACATGTAAAGTCTGGCAAACCAGTGGTCAATAATATAATTGCAATTCCAACGTAGAAGGACAGTTTTCCTAAGAATGTAAAGGAACAGTGAATAATGTCTATTGTTCGTCTTTGAGTAAATGCAGCAGTCTGCGATAAGGTTTTAGTTCCGATTTCCTCAAAGATGGATACATTATTTGGTGTTGGACAGTTATAAAGGGATACGATATTACTGCTCTAGAGCTTTAATGAAGTGAATTCTAACATTTGGAACAAAACATTGGAAACCTTTGTTAAAATGCGTAAAACTGCAAAGGAATGACGTACCGGGAATTTAGAGGAATGTGAAGGAATCCGAGGATATTTGAGTGATTTTCTCTTTCACGGGAAGACATTCTAATGACTTAAGCTTAACATAAATAACGATATATATCAATTATTCTCATTAGTTAAATAAAAACATATTAATTCACTTCCTAAGAACTCTCGACTCTTTCACGGAGGATTTTGGACTGTAATATTACAACTGTAAGACGTCTTTGTGTGGGACAAGTCGTCGTAACAGGAATGGGTTGTGGTTCGAGTCAGGAGGGAGCCAAGGGTAGATTCAACCTCATCACAACCTTCCAAGGTCACAGTGATGGCATCAACTGTATGGCTTTAAGTGATAATGGCTTCATCCTGGTCACGGCAGGCGAAGACAAGACCGGTAAGGTGTGGGATGCCCGGTACGGTAAGGGTTTCCAGAGATTGGGCGAGCTCGTCGGACACACTGGCTATATTTCATGTATTCTCATTGTCGGAGAATACATTTTGACCGGAAGTAGTGACAAAACAGTCCGGAAGTGGGATGTTGAGAACAATTTCCAATCAATCGTTGTCTGCAAAGGGCACATTTCGTTGATTCACAGAATGATTTGCACGGGAGACTTCATCTTTACCAGTAGTTTTGACCATACGGCCAGGTGTTTCGATTTTGATACAGGTGAGTGCCTACGAATATTCAAAGGACACAAGCGTGCCACATATCCTCTCGTGTTTATCCCTACTTTAGACGAGGACGATGAGGACAACGAGGAGCAGGACATTGATACATCCATTGGGATGCTGGTGACGGGCTCAGCTGACGGGACAGCACGAACATGGAACTGTGATACAGGTCGAACCATTAATATCTTCAAAGGTCACAAAGGGCCTGTAACGTGCATGGCCTTAGACGATTCGCGAACATTGCTTGCGACCGGAAGTGTAGATACAACTGTCAACATTTGGAAGATTTCATCGGCGGCCCTTTTGAAGACTTGTAATGGACACACCAACACGGTCGTATGTCTCCAGGTAAGTCGTTTATATCCCACCCAGACATTTGTTCTTAACTTTCTTTTGTTCTTTTGTTAGCTTCATGTTTAAACTTTTAACAAGAAAATGACAGTATTAAAAGGAATCAATTCCCAATACAGGTTTATGCCAGTCAGAACCTTAACTGTTCAATCAGCAACGTTTTTTAACAAGAGAACTGTTCAATTCTACGATTCTCGTTGCTATTTCGATCAAAAGGGACATGTATTTATATTTATATATTCATACATTTAAATTTCATGATGAAACCTTTTTCATTTTAATATTTTTCAAACTTCGTCTAATTGCATTTTGAATATTGTTTGTTTATAATTATTATTTTCGTTATTGCTTTAATATATATACATGATAGGGATTGCCTTGGTCGAAGTTCCCGGGACAATAACATGTCTTCGACGTAGGAAGGATTTCGTTCAACATACCTCTTTCACTACTTCACACACAATATATACAAATTTTACTCAAATTAACATTGTCATGCATGGTAATGATTAAAGACGAATTGATTTACCCGAGTTAATATACAAACCTATGATATGTATGATCTAATCAAAGACACAAGCTGAATTAGGTTTCCTGTTACTCTAGTTGTATAACATAATGGTAATAGATGTTCTGTTTCACTGAATGAACGGAACTTAAAACATTTAAGAACAGTAATCGCACAATTCAGAATACTAAATGTTGACACAAGTGTCTACATTACCTCCACATACCTTTATTTAAGATTGTATACAGATCATCAACTATGAGGCAATGTATTGAAAAGACTGATTTTGATGTTTTATTTGGTGTTATTGTTAGTCAGTATACATAGAGGGTATTGACTGGATAGCCGTTGAATGTCACGAGTATAGCACAATACCGATATTTATTTCCGGGTTTTTTTCCACGAATGCAAAGCATGAGTACAAATATCGGTATAATCTGCCGTCCGCGTACTGTATGTATGGTATTCAATGGGTAACCATTACATTTTCTACTTCCTACATTTTAAAAATATTCACAACATCGAAAATATGACTGAATGAAAACAGTTTGGGACATAATTGCGTGATCTTATTATGTCGTGTTCTAACGAGTCTCGCTTGACAACAAGGCTGCACGGCATTGTGTGTGGGCTACTCAACACATTTCTACCGTTTACTGCTTTTAATCAGTAAGTTTGTTTTAAATGATATTGTTATAATAAATAATGAACCTATTGTAATATAAAGTCGATACATTGGGTGAAGATGCTTTGACGTGGGTACGGGCAACACAATGTGATGTTTGTATTGTTTAACGTGGGTACGGGCAACACAATGTGATGTTTGTATTGTTTAACGTGGGTACGGGCAACACAATGTGATGTTTGTATT
>JAUMHH010216424.1:0-12427 GCA_032359455.1 Chlamys rubida | reverse complement strand
CAAAGAAAATTCGCTTCCAATGCGTTGCGAAAGATATAAAAAAAATACAGCAAAAGGTGAAAAGATAGCTGTAAAATCATTTTATAACATTACACATTTTTATCTTTTGTTAAGAGTTGAAAATTTGGCAATGAATCCTAGTACACCTCAGGTACATGTAAATATCGAATTAACAATGTGATACTGCTGACTTATTATATGAGCAGGAGATGACAAGCCATCGCCCTCCTACCGTCTCCCAGAAACAAAAAGAGATAGGACAAAACATTACATAATGATTGGAATTACGTAAACTTATATCTCGTCATTGAAAAAGGAGAGACGAGAACATAATGACATTTCAATGCCACCATAGAGAAATAAACTAATTTTATTAAAGTTAATTAAAATTAAAGTTATTAAGAAAACATGATAATTTCCGAGAAATGATTTTGAAAGGTTTGCTGATTACAGCTTTCGCCATCCATTATGTGATATTCCACATATCGTAAACTCCAGCCCCAGGGATTATGAAACAGTATGATCGTGCATTACACTTTGTATCACTGTTTTGATAAGAACACCCCTACTTCCCCAACCTACAGTGTTAGAATGTCGCAGATGCTTCAACACTCATAGGATTGCTACGAACATTACAATGTCCATGATGGCTATCTTATGCAGATAGACAAACGTCCATCCCAATGTTTCGGGAGATGCAGGCCCGTGAAGACTACGGGTAAGTTAAATGGTTGTCATCACAATCCCATTGGAAAATCTACTATATGTATTTCCTTGTGCAATATGAAGGTCAATGTTTTTGATAATGCTTTTTATCATATAAATACAGTGTCATAAAGCCGTCACATAAATTATGTTTATGTAACGTGTGTAATATCACTCCGGAAATGACGTTACAATAGAATAGGAACAATCAATGTGACGTCACGTCATTGTGAAGCGGCCGCAATTTCCATCGTTTCAGAGGCGGCCAAGTGCAAAATATTCGTTTCAGATCACAATTATATAGTTCACTTTGTATTATGTGATAAAAGGCCAGAGGTTCGCACAAATGAAAAATCCAAAAGTTGTATCATAAATCTAATATGAAGGGAAACTTATGACAGATCCTCTATTTAGTGTTCCTTATGATGGCGTTGCCATTACCGCAGTTCATCATTTGAGAACGTTATATTACTTGGATGTGAACTCAATTTACACGATGGGCGTCATTGATAAAACAATAGATGCATAACATTCCCAAACACTTTTTTGGATAATTCTCGTAAGTTTTCAGCGGCTTTCGTGTATATTTTACCTTTGTTAATTATTTTTGTTCAAGTGTCATCGACTTCCAGGTCTAATGACGGTTTACGCACCATTTTTCCATATTAAACAAGGGACCCTGACAGTATATATAAATATTAATGAGCTCAATTTTCAGTTCAAAAGAAAACACTGAACTAAGTATGTTGAATGAGTATACGATACACGTGAGAAAAAGCATTGCTCCAATGTATCATTCACTTTTTATTGACATATATTTCAGCAGGCAAGGTCTACAATGTAATATTCGTTATGTGGTGAAATATAATCCCAATTCATCAAGATATCACAAATACCATTCAATAAATGTTTAGGTTTTAAAGGTCCTGACAACAGCCAGGGTCATATGAGGATAGATATACTATGTAATAATCGCACTTTAATAAATATACAAATACTATGTTATACTTGTATTTTGACTATTTTCACATACATATATACTGTACAATGTTATATCACAGTGTCATATATACAATATTTTCTAACATTTGTAGTACCACATATATATAATAATATGTAATACTCGCAATGTCACATATAAAACTACGAGTTTTAATTGTATTGATGTGCAACATATACACTTATATGGCATTACATTTCAGTCATCGTGTCTTCGAATACTGTACTTTCCCCTTGATTCATCACTCTGTGTTATATATTTAACATTAGACAACCACACAGGTTCGGTTGTGTTTCCTTCCATATTTTTTATTAACGAGTCACGAGGATATACATTCAGGTACATATATACAGTGCAACATGGTTGACACTGTTGTTATCCATGTCTGCCATGTTATTCGTCATTTAATAAAATGACATTTACTGGATATATTTGATTCTTTGTTGTTCTTGATGTATATTTATCCAAAAACCTAGCTTCAGTCGTGATCGGAGGATCGTGATGGAGATTTATAGCATAAATACCATTGTATAGTTATTACGTACTTGACTCGTCTGTATCTGTTACCCTCTAGATGACCGGCTATTCCCCTTTACTGGCGACAATGCCCGGTCCTGACATCTTATAACATGCTGAGGTGATCGGATTTATAAAAGGAACACACTGTTAACAGTTTTTCTATCATCATTCAGTGTCCTTTCTAGACCGGTCGGTTATCTGTTAGGACAAACCGGTGAATTGTGATAGCATTTCTTGATTTATTTGATTTAGTATGCCATGTCTATTTTAGTTTTGTTTGATCTTGTCATTAATTATCTCTCATAGTAAAGCTAAAGTTCTGGAAATACAACATGTAAGAGGTCGCCTGTCATACCGATAATATTCATTTGTTTGAACCCCGTAAAATTCTAAAGATATATATACGATTGCGACAAAATGTCTTTGATATATATTCGCGTTGGTATGGAATTATCCTTTTAGAGAGTTTTTTTTAAGGATCCCTGCACAATTGAAAAAAAACAAAAAAATACTTTTCCATTAGAAACTTTGTTCCTGCACGACTATAGCGTTAATAAATCATTTCCGAAAAGAAAAAAAACAATGCGGCATTTTTATATAAAAAAATATAATAAAAAAAATAAAGATGGAATAAGCCAAATATAAATAGCAACGGTGTTCTGAGTGTAAACAATCAGGGGGTCTAGACGGGATTCGAACCTTTGACTTTACCTTGTTATAATATCGTTCTAACCCACTGTGCTGCCTTGTCAAAGGAGGAGTGCTGGTCGAACTGTGCTATAATTTTGTCAAAAACAAAATTAAGGGATGGTTACTGTATAAACGAATAGAAAACCTCAAACCATTGTTTTATAATGAGATCTCCAAAAGAGAAGAAACAAATCTGACAACAAAGAAATGGCATAAAAGTTCATTTGAAAACTTTCTTTTGAATAGTACAAGCACAAGTAGTCTTTAACGTACAAATGTATATAGATAGGGCAGACAATAATGAATATAATGATAATCAGCATTGTATTAACCACATAGTCACGGTGTTGTTGTTGGGAATGACAGTTAATAACACTGTAACAAACCTATTTAATACTGTATGTAGCTATCATATATCAATAGTACGTTTACAGACGTAGATACTATTTTGTAACATGTTTTCAAGGCAAAAGACATATCTACATTCTAGAATCGATATTTCAATTAACAATAGCAAGTCAATGTTTATCTACCAAAATCTCTCGGCGTTATATATGTACCTTTTGTAACAGCCGCTTTATCATTCAGGCTTAGTGTACCACAAGGGAAATTAAATGTAATCAAACGATTCCCTATAGTAATGGCAACTGCTCTGATCAAAGTAGCATGACTATTAAAGATTAATAAAAACATCAGCCGGAATTCACATACAGGTATGATATATAATATCTCGGTTAACAGACTACTGGTGCAGGGATCATGTGCGGGAGTTGTATGTCTTAATGTAATGTTTCAATATATCACGTTTATAGTGAAGTCTTGTAACTCAAACGTATGTTTATGCCGTTCTGGTTACTTTTTTCTCATGACATGGATATAATTGTTCCTTTCGGTCAAAACACTTTTGTCTAAGGTCTGACCTATGTGGCACAGCCTTTCAATATCACTATCCGTTGGGGATATGACCAAGAAGATCAAGAGGTTTTCGCAGACTGGGTCTGATGTTAATTATCTGACCTCCTATCCAGGCGACTGCCCGTGTACCTCATCACTAATGTAGTTTTTCGTGTTGTTTCGTCATGACTAGCGGTGAAGATCTTTATTGCTCAATTGTACCGGTCATTTTGCAACCTAGCTTTCTAAAATTGGTCTCGCGTTTTATAAAAAATGAAAAAGCCATGTCGTATAAAAAATCAAACGCTTGGCTTCACAAATTTCAGAAAATGTGCACGAGACAAAAAACAAGACTTCTCACTTAGGCTAAATGTCAGCCTCATTAGCCGTGGATATACGTCAACGATTTACGTATCTTTATCAGTTAATCAATACACTACACTCAGTAACGATTACATCACGACTGGATTCATTGGGTTCTATGTAAGGTTAATGATGGTCCGTATGAGAGAAAAAAATGATATATTTGACTATATGATGCACAACAGATTATTTATCCTATAAACGGCGTTGTGAAAATGTCAAAAGATAACGCTTTAATGCTTATGTGAGTAGAATAACCATTTTCCGTTTAGAATATGATCAATGTATCTCTTGGTTTCAGAGACCCTGGTTGTGCATCCGTATTGGTGATATCGAGGTTTCGTTTTGGATAACCTCCGAATTGGTGACGTCATGGTACCGTTTCGGAGCCTCTGGTTGCGCCTCCTGACTGCTGACGTCATGGTACCATTTCGGAGCCCCTGGTTGCGCCTCCTGACTGCTGACGTCATGCTATCATTTCGGAGCCCCTGATTGCGCATCCTGACTGCTCACGTCATGCTACCATTTCGGAGCCCCTGATTGCGCATCCTGACTGCTAACGTCATGCTACTATCTCGGAGCTCCTGATTGCGCCTCATGACTGCTGATGTTATGGTACCATTTCGGACCCCTGGTTGCGCCTTCGGATTGATAATGTCATGTTTCCATTTGTGTTGTTTCGTATTATTTTGCTTCCGTTCTTGTGTATTTATTGTATGTTCTGATTTTTGTGTTCCGTAATCTTATTGATACTACATCTTGGTATATTAAGGTCTTTGAAACATTTGACATGTATCTTGTTATATGCACATCAAATAATCAAATAATCAGGAGTAAATGATAGGCGCTAAAACCCATGTCAACAGTATAGTCTAATTCGAAGAGCACGGCTAGAGAAAAATAAAAACGAATGCAGTTGTCAATTTCCAATATTTACCATCGTATGGCATTGCAACTATATAACCCTAACAAACTCAGTTGGCATTCGTATAGGCTATGAATGCTATGGACCGATAGTTGACGTCATCACTATTATGACGTCATAATTGTAACGTTGGATACCACTGACACATCCCGAGTGATGGCTGTTTCTATTCATTGAACAAGCATACACGATACATACATTATTTGAACTAAATGTTGAATAACGATAAGTGTAATTGAATTTTTCATAAAATAAACATATTTCATAAATGGTAAATATACATGTAAGTATTGGACTGCTTTTAGTTGGCATTCATAGGCGAAATGAATTCCAACTGGACAAAGGCAAATCTAACATGAAGCGTTAGAATTTGCTTTTGTCCAGTTGGCATTCATATTGCCTATGAATGCCAACTGAAAGCAGTTAAATGTTTAAATGTACACTTAACGCCAGTTTCAATTTGATACAGTAACTCAAAAATTACCCATTACACGATGCTTTTCTTACTGTTTCATTTAATTTTACAATCGAACCATATTTTAGTTGTTTTTTATAATACGATATCGTTTCTGAAATTCCTCCATCAAAAATATCATACAAAATAATTATACAGTGTTCCAAAGAGGCCTTTCCAGCAGAATGAAGGTACTCTTATGGGAACAAACTATGCTCCTCTTCTAGCCAATTCGTTTTTGCTTTCATATTAGGCTGAATGTATTTATGAGTTATCAGGACGGTTAACATTCAGATATATCGACGATGTGCAGTCTTTACACAAAGATAGACATCGACTGCTGGTGGACAAACGTACATAACAGGGTTTCCAAACATGTAGGTTTATGAAGCCTGCGGATAAGTTTTATGATCACCATTATGATCTCCTAAGTAGATATGGTATATCTTTCTGTCATATGAAGGCCAACGATTTTGATGATGTTAAGGAGTGTGCCTTGTATTTTTTTTGTCACCTCTCGAGTTCCCGATGTGAGGACTTGACATAATTTTGATTTGACCTAGTTTTACATGGCGGGTGTCGTCGATGAAGCAGCAGACGCGTACCTTCCGGAACACATGGGTTTATTTCCTTGTACGTTTACAAGGGTCGCCATGTAAATCTTTATTTTGTTCATATTCGGCCCTGGTTTTATCAAAATTGGGAACGAATTATGGTTTTGCTGACACCTCGGTATTATCTTGTTTCTTTGTATAATGTATTACAATATGTATTTGGTTACAGAACCCATAAAAGTTTAAATCTTTTAGCATATCTTTATTGTAAATATCACAAAAATGTAAATGCCGATTTGGTTACTGATGTTCGGGTTGATTATCTCCCTAAAAAAGGATAGATAGATTATACATAGTTATGTAGGAATATCTACGTATGCATCTAGGCATTGTTGCTTATTCAATTGGAGTCATAACATTAATAACCTTTGGAAAATCACGAATTTTCTATTTATTGTTTAAAGTTAATCTAAAACTAATGTTATTAAAGGTTTTCTTACTTGGATATTTTCCTCACCTGCAACAATGCTTTCCAGCGGAAAAAGGACATATGTCAGACTTTAGTAAAAGAACATTCGTGAAACTGTAGTCTGTGCAGTTGAAAAGGAAAATAAATACTACATAAAATATATAGTTGTGTGGTATATTCTGTACTGGTATAATAAAACCTGCTTAAACGATCACAAGGTTACAAATTCAGCCAAATTAAAATGTTATGACTAGCTGGTTGATTAAATTTGTATACATCAATCATATATATGTAAATTTAAATAATATATAAAAGATATAATAAAGATTGGTTGGGATCTCCCTCAAATGATCATTGCGATGTATGAACAGGTTTCATTGAAAATGCGTCCAATTTGAAGTATTGCTCTTATGTTCCTGAATGATATATACATCTCTATGATGATAATAAATGCCTTTGCATGATATGAGTCGTATATCGGGAATACCAATAAGTGTATACTAGATGTAATAGTGAAGCAGATCCCATTGTATATTTAGTACAAGGTGCACGTTATCTCTGTGGGGCAGCCATCAGTGGTGACTCAGTGATCTACGCACATATTTCTGACATATGAGAGTATAAATTGGTTGTATAGGAGATGAATATCTTATCAGGACAAAAACACAAAACCTAGTCAGTGTTGAACACTCAAAATATAGCAGTACGTCCCTTCACTGTGTACCCTCGCTGCAGCTATACAATGGTCTGGTAATGACACATGAACAGAATCCTGGTATACAATTACCGTAGTTGAAATCGACAGGTAACCCATTCTATTATTGTCATAAATACCAAAAATACTAACAATTGAAATGATAGTTTAAATACATGGCACATCCATATATATATATATATATGACAAATATTAATTGAAAATTCATGATATCATAAATAAAGTATATATCACATTAATTATGTATTCGATAAAAAATAAGAAAGGACACGGAATTCTTTTAAATGTGACTGACAACAATACGATTAATCTATTTCCAATAAAAACTACTGCCATTGTTGATCCCTCGTTTTGAATTTCGTGTTTTGCGATGCATTCATTCTTTCAACGTTTTAGACGGACAGAATTACAACGCCTATGTACGCTAGGGAAACATGTTTTTTAAATAGCTATATTTGCTTTCGGCTAAACGTAATCACTGAATCATGGCAGCGCTGACCTTGTTACCGTGCAGACGATAACATGATATGTCACGCAGTCTTGGGTGTAAGAGATTGCTAGGTCAAAGTTCATCAAGCGTCGGTTCAAAGTTGAAACTGTAGTTTTATGCTGTCGAGGGCCGTGTATCGTTCTAGCTGAGCGTGATGTGTCATGGTGGCGGCTTGATAGAATGCCTATTGGTACACAAGACGACATTTTAACGCCCTAGAGCTTTTTACTACAGTACACAAGTATATGATTAATGAACATAGCAAAGATGCGTTAACCTTCTCGTTTCATCTGTTAACCATCAAACATGTACTGAACATTCATTTTTTACGTAGGAAGATATTATCGCCTTCCTCCAATGTGGTGTATGTAGTAAAAATGTCACATAATTTATCTAACATTGCTCTATTCTCCCGTATGACTTTCTACGGTGTGTATCAATGAAATAGTACGTCTGTGTTTACAAAATCATAGACGACATTTACCTTCGTCAAAACGTTTCATGGGATGTAGAAAACAATTCATAATTTCATGGATGTACCTGCTGCTTTTTAAACACAATACACCAGTACAAACAAAGATTACCACAGCGTCCTTACATAGACGGCATATTAACCTTCGTCAAAACGTTTCATGTGATGTAGAAATAATTCATAATTTCATGGATATACCTGCTGCTTTTTAAACACAATACACCAGAACAAATAAAGATTACTACAGCGTCCTTACAAAATGGCGAAACCACACTCAAAGACGACACAGAAATACAACAATTGACACTAAGCGTACACCAAAACAAAACAACAAGCTGACGAACTAGTTACAACAGTGACATAAACAGGAGGCGTAGGCATGACAGTGTTCCTGATGTCTGAGCGTACCCCGGCACCACATGTGGCCCTCGTGACGTCATGATGCCCTTCATCAAATCTGTAACAGTTCTATGTCACCAGCGATCCAATGATTATAGCAAATCTTTAATCAAAGTATACTTTAACTTCATCAGTGGTCAAAACAACATAAATTCACCAAATTTAGTGCTCTAGCTAGATTTCAGTTTTAAATAGATCCAATCTGAAATTCTGAGGCCAGAAATGTGAGTTGAAAACCAGAAACATATACGACGTTAATCGCAACAAATAAGAAATAGGTTTTAGTCGGGAATCTGTATCAAACTCTACTTAAGCTAAGATAAAGAAAGTTAGAAAATGCACTTTTAGTAAAACAGTAGAACGGAATTTTGTCGATGGGCAACTAGCTTTGTGACGTCGTTTAGGACAAATGGTCATCATCAACGACTATTTACTAGTAACGATAAAAACCCAAACGGCTCTCTTATTTAATCAACAAAACATGCATGTTTTTATTAATAAGTTGATGATGATGACCTTAGAAATTCCCAGCGTAAGTAGAAATCCCTGACTAGAAAGTTTCTTTGTGAAAAGTATGTGCATGATGCGAATTTCCAAATTATAGGAAAATATATTGTCTCACATGTAATATATGTAACGAACCTTTGATCAATGCCTTCTGCCGCCACCACCACAAGACCACGTGTCACTCCTTAAGCAATGTTGTATAGGATTCTGCATACACAGTGTATCATATATTATATGATCATATATGATTGTTTTATTACGTAGATATACAATTATTTCAACTCGCATAACTGAACTTCACATTAGGGAAATTATTCTTTAAAGCATTTTTGCTCTAATTCAAACTCGGATCATTAACCCCGTGTTCAGAATGATTCAATGCACTGTTACATCGTGTCATTGTCCATTTGTTGTTGCTATGATGAACATTTACGGTAATATAATCATGTCACGTATAAACCAACATTGTTTTTCGATGGCTGACTGGAAACATATTTCAATAAAAGTGAAAGAAGTCAGATTATATTTGTATTCTTGTTCACTTTTGGTGAAACGTATTTTCATTGTCAGCAATTTGTTTTCAATATTAAAGCTAATATATTGATAACTTTCCATTTTTTAATAGTTTCATTAAATGTCTAATATTTCTTATGAAGTCATTTGTTATTGAAAGTTAAAAAGAGTAAGCAATAAAGAAATGTTCAACATCAATAAAAGAACACTAACAATACTTGATACAAACACACTTTTGACATTCTTCTTATGTCCCTCTCCACCGGAGTATTTCTCAAAGATCTAGAGTTTCAAAAATTACTATGAAGATAATATAATTATAAGTTTTCAGAAACGTATTGTTTTCCGAATCGATTTTCGAAAGTTTTGTTTTTTAAGCGGAAGAAAATGATGACGTCGTGGCTATGCCAATAGACAAAACGACTGTAAAGTGATTGATAAAATGCACTAATTGATTTCCAAATAATTTTGTAAACTATTGATCAACTTGAATATCGATAACATTTCACCCTTGTGGTTTTAAGGAAAAGAAGAAAGATAACTACGGCGTCATAACGATGATGCAAAAAACTCAGAATCACGAATACTAAAATTTGAATGCCTTTAAGAATTGCTTATTATTTCAAATTCCCTTTTTTCCCTTGAATTAACTAAGTTAAATTTCCGTAACTAAGTATAAGAAAAGGGATGATTTTCTACCATTGAGATAATTATGACCCCAAACTTGAATGATATTTATTACAAAAACAATAAGAAAAAATAATCCATATTATATCCAATAATGTATCAATTCCAGAAGATATAGGATGAATTGGTTTTACAGCTATGGTCATTTTAAGGACGTGTCTTCATGTGTTTTGTGTATGCTTTCATGTGTGTATGTGTGCTGGAGGCATGGTATGTTGGTGTATTTACCTCATTGTGATAGCGCGAATCTGATGCCAACCTTAGAATGAATTGCTGGCTTGACAAGGTAGATAATCTGTTTTCTTCTTTCGTACTACAAAAAGGAGTATTTGATCACGTATAATATACAAATAATATTTTACTTTGTCCTTAAATTGCAGAGAAAACATTTAATATATTAAAAGCTTTCATCATAAGCATCAATCACAATAAATAAATAGATAAGCAAATAAAACAACATCAGAACTGTACGCACACGATATCACAATGTTTACAACATCGGACCTCTTTACGGCATTAATTGCCATAAAGTGTCATCCGGGTCTTTGCCAAAAAGTGAAAATGTAGTATTTGTAAGGTATATGCGTTAGGGTATTGTATTTTATTGTGTGATAGACCTATTGGTGTGGATAAGGCACTTGTACTTGTTATACAAATTATAGAAGTGTGACGTAAATTTGTTGTTTTATAACGAATCAGAAAGTCGATACAAACACTGATACAAATGAAAACAAAGGAAGAGGCATGATTCAAAAGGGAATCAATGTCTAACGAAAGGCTAAGTGTTACCTGTACCGCATGTACATGTCATCTGTCAACTGAGTCTGGCAATGTTATTGTCAGCCCTTTGACAAACATCTGTATGAACCCGAATCTTCTTCCTGTTTCTCATATGGTATGTACAGGCCTACAATGGGATTATTTTAGAGGCGCTCAGGAAATTGAAAAACAAGGGTTTATAGCTTTACATTCTCCGAGGAAATTTGACTATCTTTAATGGAGGACAATTCGATTTGCCGTTGTTGTTGTCGTTGTTGTTGATTCTATATAGCTTTAAGACGTCAATATGCACTTCTTGATGCTGATTTACATAGCGTTTAAGAGCCCTCTCTGGACACATATATGTTTTTATTATGGTTTGTATGCGCATGTCCAGTAACATGCATTCCATTTGAAGCAATGGTCAGATTACATCCCACGTTCTTGTAGCGCATGACGTTGTACAGGTGTTGATTCTAGAAGTATTCTCTTTGTAAACTGATAGTTAAATGCTCAATCCTTACTTCGGTCTTGTCTTGGAATACTTTCTTGTGTTGTTGTCTGTGGTATTAAAGATGTTGACTTTTGCGTTGTACGATGAAATCTCTTGATGTAAATCTTTTTAATGATTCCTCTGTGGTTATCAATATATCGCTTTTACACACTTTAGCTACCTTTGCTAAATGCAGTTTCTATAGTTTATTGCTTTACATACTAAAGCATATAGTTTGAAAACAAAAACATACGTGAACCATTAGTCATTTAAGGTTTAAAAATTGACGTTTTTATATACTGGACCAACAGCTATACTTAAGCGTTCCTCAAAGTTTTATTGAAAGCTGTAATATTTTGGAATCAATATCATTGCAATTTTGTGATAACAAGGGTTAGTCGGTTTTAAAGAGACTTTGATGGCGATTAGCGCTTTTTCGAATTACATTTCTGATGGTAAACAATCATAAAACTTCCTTTAAATAGTTTTTTCGTAGAGGCTGTGGTACATCTATGACAAACTGCTTTGTTAAACTGTACACAAAAAGTTACTAAGGTTAAAGCATTTCCTTTACATACACCACTTATAATGTAATTAGAATCATTTCTTTTCAATGAAGATGATATCAAACAATTTCCAATCTAAAGAATGTTATTCAAGACACAATCTGTTGATGTTTTGGCAGAGAATTTTGTAGCTTTCTCAATTTCCTCAAAGTAAAGCCTATGAGATACTAGTAAAAGTATCCGTGGTAGGTCATTGTAACAAAGCCTAGGAGATACTAGTAAAGGTATCCGTGGTAGGTCATTGTAACAAAGC
>JAUMHH010216413.1:0-12427 GCA_032359455.1 Chlamys rubida | reverse complement strand
ATTTACCTAATTACCATAATAGATTCGGACCGAATGTATTTCCAGTATATATACGTCGTTAGTCGCTTTAAAGTAGTATATATATTTGTGTAAAAATATCAAAGGCCAAATATTTTGGTTGCTTTATATCATTATGTGCGATGCATTTTTCTTAAACAAATACAACAAAATATGATTATTTCCATTTGCTGTGACAGTGGTTGCCTCCTTTCATGGCTGGAACAAGACACGTCGTGTCCAACCTGTAGAACAACACTTAATGATAGTCCGGAGGAACCGCCACGGGAACATGTTCCTGATGCGCGGGGTGATGCCCCCATCAACGTACCACCTCCAGGACAGCCCATCAACCGTGCCTTAACCAACCATTTCTTCCACTTTGATGGTGCTTAAAAATATTATTTTCTTATCCCTTTGGCTTGATAATACTGACAAATATCCATTTTCCTTCTCTGTAACTTTGATGGTACTTGTAAACTATATCTGTTCTCATTCTAAACCCATCTTCATATGATCTTAGCTGTTGCAAGAATGTGAAACCCTTGGCTAAAATATAATTCGTTCTCAACACTCGTTAGTTTTTCCGAATCTTTGCCTAAATTATAATGCTGTTTTTTTTTGGACAGGATCAAGATATGTGAGCTGGTTCCCTAGTTTCTCGGTTGAGGTGACCCATACACAGCTGCTCCCCCAGGGTCAGCAGCAACCGCCCATACAGACCTCTCAGCTGGACAGTATGGTCAGTGCTCCACACCGAGTACAAAATTAAACATTATTGAATCATAGCCCCATTGGCCATTTTCCACTTTTAGACCGATAAGGCATGTAAAAAGATCTATCGTTTATCATTGCTCAACAACATTTATAAGCTCAACAACATTTATAAACTAGGGCTGCGGTAACTCAGGTAATTTCACACAACCACACAGAAGTAAAATATCATAAATGCTGTATTTTCCTGAGTTTGTAAATCAGAGACTGATAATCTGTTCTCCTGGCAGTAATTATTTTGAAGCATGTATCCTTCAAACATCTACTGAATGCTGTCTCAATTGTTTCTTTATGTTTAGTAAAATATGTCGACTTAATATTTAAATTATTAACATCCGGTAGTTCTTACCCAGCGAACACAATGAAAGTTTTGTAATTTTGATTTACTGTTTTATCTTCAATCTTATATGGAATGTTTCAAAAAGGAAATTATTAAGCAATTTACAGTTAATCTTTAGTAACATAGAGACTTGGATATCTTGAATTTAAGGTCCAATGTGACAGTTCATTACTGTGTTCTGAACATGAAACACTGGAAACCGTGCACCATCTCCAAGTTTATTCATGTTCCTGTTGACTTTTATATTAACATGAGAAATTAAAAGAAATCTTATCTGAATTTCAGGCAAGACAGGTGGAGACAGTGTTCCCTCATATTCCTCTAAATGTCATCATGGATGACTTGAGACAGACACGCTCCGTTGACTTTACAATAGAAAATATCCTGGAAGGGAGAGTTCAGGCTCCACTGGTAAGTGTTGTAGGTCTGTTGACTTTACAATAGAAAATATCCTGGAAGGGAGAGTGCAGGCTCCACTGGTAAGTGTTGTAGGTCTGTTGACTTTACACTAGAGAATATCCTGGAAGGGAGAGTGCAGGCACCCCCGGTAAGTGTTGTAGGTATGATAATCAAAAGATCTTTCTTTGTCCTACTGTCCGTTATGATTGGTGTAGATAGTTGCTATCTAAGAATCTGCAATTGAGTGCAAACTCATCCACCCCAAGCCCCATGGCTGGTGAAATAAATGACATCTAGCAATCATTTTTATTTTGCCTTTGATGAAATTGACTCTCCTAACATTTTATTTTGAATCTTCATACATACATATGTATGTGTATAGTATGTGTATATCATGACTAGCGAATATGTCATGTAACACTGTCCAGTTGATGAGTCGGTGCCCTAGAGGTCAGTCAAATGTCAAAAATGCTTGTCCAGACAGAAACTTCTGATTGGCACAGCTTTTCAATTTTTTTTAATTGCATATTGGTATCATGACTATACTATAGCTGGTCATGTAATTATAACACTCAGATCACCCAAAAGTCTCAAGTCATTGTAAGGTCAAATAGGGTCGATGCTTTTCAGCACCATCATTTCAATGTTATAATATACAAGGTCAGCATTTCTTAAATGACACATAGAGGAGCCAGGGTAGGTAGGGGAGGAAGAGGGATGGCTTACTTATGAAGTAAGCCCAAATTTTCATTTAATTTTTTATTTGACCTAGCTAATTTCCATTTACAAATATTTCAGCCGGGAACTTTGGTGACAAGAGCAGCACTTGGAGATGCGGAGAATCCCCCATCAGAGGATCCTTCTTCTTCTGTGAGTTAATGTTGTCAGGTTTTCATTTATGCGTATTTTGTTGTTTAACTCATTCACCCCCTGAGATTTCATAATGTACCATTCCAACCATTGGATTGGAAGAATTCAAATGTGTCTTCAGGGGTGAATGAGTTAAATGCGACAACCACATGAACTCCATTACTTCCAAGACTAATCAATCACTTGACTTCTAACACCGAAATCTGCAGTAAATTCTCAGCACATCAAAGACCATCCACTGGAACGTCCCAAACTAGAATACAGTGCCTCAGTTTGGGACCCTAACAACATCTGTCAAGTTAACCAGTTGGAGAAAGTGCAACGTCAGGCAGTTAGATATGTGTGCTACCACAACACTAGCTCCCTCACTAACATGATACACTCCTTACACTGGCCACCTTTACATCTTCACCTTCTCCAACACACTAGCTTCCAGAAGGAGAAGAAAATCTTAATTGCTTCCTAACAATTTCAATACAATATAAACATGCTTCTTTGCTTTTGCATAAACAAGAATATGATGTTTGCATATTTACATAACAAATGCACTATACGCAGCTATTTACAGTATTACAGATATATTGCAAAGTTTATAAGCAAAAGTTTCTTAAAACCGTACGCTGGTTAAATGAGATATAAAATATTCTGGCTATTTGAAATACATTGATGTGAGATATACTTTTGATGTTAACAGCAGTTAACTCTTCCCACGACCATGTCCCGGACCAGTGTCATGGCGATTGAGGCTGCGACAGCTGCACGTCAGCAGGAAGATCAGTACAGTACCCCTGACCCACAAAACAATTACACCTCTCTGGACCCACAAAGTAGTTACAGTGCTCCAGACCCTCCCATCAGCCAGAGTCGACCTCTATACGAGTATAGAAGGGATGAGGGGCCTTCCCCGACTGGCAGTAGATTCTCCAAGTCGGCAAATGAGCGAGAGGTTATGTTGCAAGATAGGAAAAACTCCATGTTGGAACAAGCAAGAAGGTAAACTTTTTTTTTTCATAATGCAATAAGTTCTTATTATTTAAATAAAGTTATTCAGATGCATTTGCTTTACTGTTGATTTAATGTATGGTTTTCCCTTCTGTAATAGCTGGCAGCTACACTAAGATAAAGTGCTTTAACCCTTTCACCCCTATGTAACTTGAGTAGACTCTACCATACATTCATCTGGATGAGTCCATTATGGTCTACAGTGGTGAAAGGGTGAACTTAGGAACTGCAATTACCTGATAAGCTTACATTCAGCTACAAGAATCATTTTAGAAATAATAAATGTATTTTCATTAAATTTGTTATTGTATTGTCATGGGGATTTTTGCAGGCGATATTTGGCAACGTGCAACCCAAAGCAATATGAGGACCTGTCAAATTCTGATTCGGATGAGAGCCAGGAACTTTTTCTGTTAGAAAGCAGTAATTCTGGACACTTAGACAACAGAGCAAGACAGAGGGAACTTGCTTTTAAGGCTGCACAGCGACGCTTGGGGTTAAACGACGAGGCCACCTAAATTAAACTTATAATGTCAGATCTCCACTGTGACTGGTTCTTCCTTCGCAGGACACCTTCATAGGATATTTTGATTAGGGGCTGCTTTGCAGGACATCTTTTTAGGATGCTTTGATTCGGGACTTTAAATATTGTAGGGCATCATTACGGATACTTCGATTACGGACTACTTTGTTGGACTTAATTAAGGGAATTGATTAGGGGCTGTTTGGCAGGACATCTTTATACGCCATTTTGATTAAGCTGGGTAAAAAAAACTCTTGTGCTGTTACCCATATAGGGCTTGTTCTTCAAAAGTAACAGAACTGACTTTAAAGACATATTGTCACATCTAACATAAGTAAATTAAAAGGACAGTCGTGGATATTAATTCAAATTAAAAGTGTCATCCAAGCTTTTCTCTAGCAATTATATAAAATATGAACTTTGGTTTTCGTAACACCTCAAAATGTTTCCATTAGTGATTACACTACAAATCCCCAGATGTGCTATAGACAATTATTATCCTAAAAATGGTTTTATCCTTTTGTAGTCCATTGTGATATGTACATAACATTGAATAATTCTTATTATATAGGAAAATGTGTATATGTATTAACAATGATGCAGTAAGTTTCGTCTTTTTCCTCCAATTTTCTAGACATTTGTACATATAAATGATAGTGTGTTTTGAAAGGTAGGAAAGAGGGATCATTGCAGCAAGCAGATATCCAAAAAAATGTTAATTTGTTGAATTTCAATGAGAAGTACTATTAAACTGTAATATAATATTATTAAATTTGTAAAAATATAAGATAATATTTACAATCATGACTATTGAAATTAATCTTGATGTTTGTGTCCTTTTGATTCTTTAATCTATAAATCCTAGTGGTGCCAGTCGGTTTTGTTTGATCGTTAGCTACTGAAATATTCTTTGCATTATCTACATCTTACTGATGTAATCCTGTTGTTATTTTATTATAGATCAAAGATGACTTTTTCTGTTATTGTTGTTTGCCATTATTAATAAGATATTAATTGTCAAAATCTATTTATGAAGATTTTTTTTAACAAATTGACAGGTACTGTGTAATGGGGAATTTCAAATATTTGCCCATCATTGATAAAATCCTGTTTGCCCAGTGTATATTTTGCCCTTTACATGTAAATACTGTTAACCCTTTCACCCTGTAGACCATAATGGACTCAACCAGGTCAATGCATGGTAGAGTTTACTTAAGTAACATAGGGATGAAAGGGTTAAACTGCATCGAAAACTTCCCGGTATACCGTATACTCCCATGTAAATATGAGTGCTTTACTAAAGACTTTTCCATGGACCAGTACATGTATTAACAAGGACGGCTTCTAGCTATCTTTTGATTCCGATGCTGTGTATCATTCCGACAGTTATGCATCACATGTAAATACTTGTTTAGAAACACATCTCGTATGACTGTTTGTTTTGATCCTATCTGAGACCTACTGTGAATCGTAACCTTAAACAAGCAAGTAGCAATAGGTGTATATTCATTGTATAAATATTACCATGGTATACAATCTTTGTTTTTTTTGTACAGTAGACTGTTGTTAAGCTGTAATAAACACTAATTAAACACTAATTAAACTGTCCGAAAACATTGGGGAGTTGTTAATTTTTTGGTCTTAACAAACATTTTAATTTAAACAAAAGTGATGACAATTAATACTTTTTATCTAAACTTAATTGACAATACTTCGGTAATACAAGATATTTTTCTGAACAGAAATCCAGATTATTATACCATGTATATATATTGGTGTATCTAATTAGATCATACTGATCACATATCTTTTATTTAAAACTTTGTATCCCTCTCGCACTCAAGTTTACCCTGTAATATTTTCCTTATTTAACAGCTTCTCAAGAAAGATAAATGTGAGGTATGACCCTGTGTGTTCCAAGTGACTGAAGCAAATATTAGTAGTGGTGCAGCAGTGTGATTGTCCTAACTGTTGTGTTAATGCTGTAAATCAGTATACTATTTGTTGCCCTTATTTTAGGGTATGGACAAGTGTTTCAAGATGAAAACAAGTGTATGCTTTGTCCTCTCAGAAATCGCTTGTTTTTATAGAAGTAGAGCTTTACATGCTGACGAAATTATTTTGAAAATGCATTTTTAAAATACATAGTTTCATACAATGTTAACTTTTGGAAAAGAATTCAGAGCTTGATTTGTTTAATAATAATGTACAATCTTTGATCTGATGTATTTTGAAGAACAAAAAATTGATAAGGAAATTTGCATATGCATAAATTGAAAATACCAACTTTCAGACAAATAACTTTCCAAAACAATATTTGCAATTGCAAAGAATTTGGCTAAACAAAAATACATTGATTCGAAAATTATTGAGATAATGACTCCTAAAGCTACCAAGTAATACTGATTAAATAACTTGTCTCTTTGTTTTTATACCAAATACCGTACTCATTCATGAATACAGATATCGACAGGTTTCTGTTCTTGTGTATGTACTAAAATGTATCACCTTTTATTTATTCACGAAGACTAATATGACCAGATTACCAGGACTAGGTATCATGAAATACTTTAAACATAAGTCCAAATTTTAAAGTTGTTTAATTCTTGACTTTCATATCAAAATGGGATTTTACATATGTGTACATATTGTAAATATGGAGTATTTCACCAAAATTTTACTTGCACGAGAAATATTTATCTTTAAAATTAACATATGAAATTTGGACTTCTGTCTAAGGTCACGTGATCGTGGAGCCTGGTGTATTTTATGTGTACGTTTTTTCGTGTTACGTTTATGTGTGTGGACAGTATCAAACTATGTTGTGTGTATATATGTACAGAGTTCATAGATAAACCTCCGTGGTGCTTTGAGAGAACTATTTTTTTGAGATTCCATCATTAGATATAAATATGAATATGTAAAAAACAGGTGTTAATTACATGCTTTGCCTTGGGTTTTTAATTTATTGGTGTACCAATAACTGTGTTATGTTAATTTTGATATCGGTGAACCCCCGTACCTGTTAGTTGTAAACCTGATGTTGTGCCGATGTTTCTATTCCGAGTTGTGACAACTGCATCTTTATACTGGACAGAAAATTATCTAGTTTCTTGAAAGCCTTTATATGCTAGATGATGCATCAACTGTTTTAAGTTAAAGATACAAAATTGCAACATTTTCTTCGCTTCTCAAACTTTCCACACACAGAATTAACTAGCAATAAGTGCTGACAGGCGCCTTATCTGAAATATGAACAAAAAACTATAGAATATTTATGAAACTATGATTATGTTGTGTTTTTGGTCAGTTCACTTTGTATACCCATTTACTAGTAATACAGTTCGTTATCTTTTTGCACTGGTTGTGATGCAACAATAAGTAGCTTATATAGACATTTTATAACTAAATTTTTCGCCATCTTCTATTTAAAGACTTTAGTATGAAAATATTCCGATTATCTTTATTCTTACTAATATATTGAAACGAAATATCCAAGATCTCATTTACAAGATGTATGTTGTAGTACCCATTTTTCCATAAAGACTTGAATAATATTTTATATTAGTGCGAGTTTGATCTTTACTTGCAATAACTGCCTGTTTTTCATGTCATTATATTTAAAGTTGCTATATACAGTACAGAAGTAATATTTGAAAAAATAAGTTTCAAACAGAAATATGTTATGATGCAACTCCAGAATCACACAATTTCGGACTTAAAAAATTGGATTATAAATGTACAACATACGCTACATCATATGTAAAACAAATTACCTTTGTTCCTAATCAAATTCTGTGATTTTAGTTTAAAAATACATTTCGTGTAGATCAATGAGGACGTTTTAAAAACTATCAATAATAAAGTCTCTTGTTATTTCTTATGCTGGAACTTAGGTATAGGTGTTCACATTGAATCAGATACTTGTGTGTATATTATATAGACACCATGTTGTGATATTTTGTAATATGTTGAGCAAGAAAAAGTTGTTCTATCTCTTCTCCTTGTTTAACGCAACTAACTTGTTATTGTTATAAGTGCATTCAGATTTGCATAATAATTTTGGATGCATAAATTAAAGAACGGCAGCCGAAATAAAGCAGTCTTGTACATAAGTTCTTGCTTTAGTTTTGTATTGTATCGCTTTGATATAGCAGAGTGAATGAATCATTCATTTGAACATCACATACTTTCTCTTGATCTGTAAAGACATAAACACGAACTTTCTCTTGATCTGTAAACACATAAACACGAGCTTTCTCTTGATCTGTAAATACATAAACACAAACTTTCTCTTGATCTGTAAATACATAAACACAAACTTTCTCTTGATCTGTAAAGACATACACACGAGCTTTCTCTTGATCTGTAAATACATAAACACAAACTTTCTCTAATGTAAAGACATAAACACGAACTTTCTCTAATGTAAATACATGAACACAAACTTTCTCTTATGTAAAGACATGATAAACACAAACTTTCTCTTATGTAAAGACATTAACACAAACTTTCTCTTGACCTGTAAATATGTATCCCTACATAAACACATGAGAACACTCACTATATAGACAGAAGAAAAATACTTCAAATGTAGGCATGTCAGTCTTCCTACAAACAGATACATGAGAACATACTTTCTCTAGAGCTGTAAGTATGTCTTCCTGCATGAAGACACATGAAAACACATTTTTTGAGCTGTACGCACGTTTTTCTGTATATAAACAGACGTGAAATCACACTTTTATTTTACCTGCGACAGAAATTTACTCAAACCAGGTAATTAGATTATCTAAGACCGTGCTCAAACTGTAAACAAGTGACCACGCTTGCAATGCCTGCGTTTTAACGTTTACTAGTACATATATCTGGGGGGTTTTCACACGTTCAGTGCGGATACTACTTCTTTACGATATATTAAGTAGTCCGATCTTCAGATTATGAAACGACCTCATCTACAGAACAAAACATCTTCACTGATGAAATTTAGCCTCAAAATTGCTGGGATAAACTTACATCAGGTTTGTGCAAATAAATTACCTTGACCTTCCTTCGAGGCAGATTGGGTAAAATGTGTTAATATTTCAAATGATTTCTGCAAAACGATGCTTTCATTGGTATTTAATCTGTTAAAAGTTTGCTCTGATAAAATGCTACTTGTGATTAAACTGAATCACATTGATGGACTTTCCTGTTCACATGAATCAAAAGTACAAAATAGACCTTGCTGAAGAACATTGACGTATGAAGTGAAAAAATATTTGGCCTGTTGCTTGTCTACACGTTCATAGTATTTTTTCTTTTGGATATTTCTATATTTATTTGTCAGGATATGAAGGGTCAGTAGTTTATAAACCATCACCGTCACCATTTTGTGTTCGACCTCCGTCACACACCCTATGTCCAAGTGATAAGTACCCTGTGAACACTGAACTCGATCAGGATATCTTTCAGTTGTAGAGTCCTTTTTTGATAGAACCACTCCGCTCGCTCGATCTGTTAACCAATCCATGTACTATACAGTATGTCAAAACCGAATGTCCACTGCATCGTGTATCTGTTTTGTCCTCATCGATGATGCTTGGACAAGAAAGGCGTACTTAATTAACTACTGTTGACGGGAGGTGCGTAAAACTTCTGAATTATATTATGAATTATATAATACAAGAGCACTGGATAAATTCAAATAATTAGTTAAGTGTGTATTCCGTCTTTGCGTATTGCAGAGTTATCTTCTCTTGTGGACAGGTATTGATTGTTATACGTCATTGGTTTGTGTGAGAAAATTACGTCGTTTTCTCAAAAATTGATGACGTTACTCTCACAAACAAATGACGTAACAATCAATTCCTGCTCACAAGTGCAGATAACTCTGCAATACGAAAAGACGGAATATTGTGAACCATGCCACTACTCAAAAGAAACTGTTGTGGCTATCCAGGTTATGGCAAACCTCGGGGACAAGAAGTGTCTACCACCTTAAATTGTATCTCGAAGGATACGTGACACTGAAGTCCTGGCAAGATCAACGAGCCTCACTTACTTCCATGGTTAATCCTTCACAATATCTTGCCAT
This sequence comes from Chlamys rubida, assembly GCA_032359455.1. Taxonomy (NCBI): domain Eukaryota; kingdom Metazoa; phylum Mollusca; class Bivalvia; order Pectinida; family Pectinidae; genus Chlamys; species Chlamys rubida. Next base: position 2,446 of record JAUMHH010216413.1, on the reverse strand, counting down.
AAGTTATGAGGTAATCAGTGTTGTTGATGTAGGTAACTGGACTGGAACGTTTCATTGACTTCATAACATGCACATGACAGAAGACAACATGGAAAGGTATATGCTCGGTTGTGATGCCTCGCTGGGTCTTCCAAAGGCACCGAAAGCATTATATATGCTAGTCCATGCGATTGTATTAGGCTAGTTGAAGGGAGTAGAGATAAACATGCATGGAGAGCTCCCCACCGACATCAACAGAATTTTCCCTTTGACGTTTTGTCCCACGACTCACGACTACCTTTCCGTGCCAAGAAAGGTTTCATTTTTTTTCACAAACTGGAAATATCCGTTCCTATTACCTATTGATCGCGCTGCTGTGTGAACCACAGCTAATAGCTTTTGGGCTTCTGCTATTAGTGTGACCTTTAACCTTTGGGATTTTTCGTCGGAGCAGATGTCGTGGTCCTTGGTCCTTTACATTTCTTCGATATGCATGACCATATTAGTGAACTGATTGGAACTGCCACCAGCAGATCAATTTCGGTATGACCTTCTAAAGCGATTTGAATTTTGTCTTTGTGAACTCGGATCAGGAGACGCACTATCCTCCGAAGTTTCATCTCTTAAGCAAAGCTCACTTGGCGAGTACAATATAATAGGCCGCAAACAAAAAGTTCCTAATTTTCCACAAACTCTTCGTTGACATATTCAAAGGACTTATACATGTGTCTCGACCATGCTGCCATTGCCGTAAACGTGAACCACATTATCTATGTAGTGATCGATGCCCTTTACTCCACGATATACATCCTTAGTCAGGAAATTGACACTACGAGAAAGCTTTAGTAGTTGTCTTTACGAGTTGCAGTTGCCTCCTAGCTTGTTTTCAAAATGCGTTTCCATGGGACATCGTAGCTTTCATTGCAAAGCTCCAGAACAAAGTCTAAATCAGTGTCCCGAATCACGTCAATGAAAAGTCTTTATTTGCCGTGCTTCTCGGCCATCCTGTCATGCATGTTGGAAGATGATGAGTTCCGCCTACAGTCTTCTGCGAATGTCAGTAGCTTTTGGGTTGTAAAACGTCGTCGGTTCCGCTCAGATAGATCTTGAGGGGTCTCAGCGAGCCAATTTACTGTCTGATATGTCAATATCTATGTTGCCGAGTGACGACATATGTCTGCTTTTAGATCCACCCTGATGCATGTGCGTGTCATGAAATTTTGTAGCAGTATATTCGGCTGGCCAATATCACATGACAATGGTACGTTGATTCTCTTTCATGTGATATGGGGGGACACATTTCATATAATAAGGACAATTGCGATTCAGGAGTCGACGTTGACCTTGTTACATATGTTATCAGTGAAAACGTCTCACAAGCGCCAGTACCAGCTCCAAGGTATATAACAACCACGACGTTAACCCGTGTCCTTTGTGGAGAAAAGACAAAGATGCTGTACGCAAGGATTGGTCTGATCAAGGCATATCGGTATTATCTGTACCCATTAGCCATTGTTTGCTCTGAAATCGAGAATTTGTAACAGAAATCTTCTTCTTCGTTCAAGACTGATTTCTCTTCTATAGTTGTTCTGAAGGTCGTTTTCACATTTATAAAATCTGTTTCCTTTTCAGATCGACAAATATATATGAATGTATGTCATATAAATATGTCTCTAATCATACTATCAGCTGTTATCTGCATCATCATGGCCAGTTCGTTTCATGTCAATTTCTATGCAGATAAGGTAGCAAGATGAATGTTCAAAATCATGTATATGGACAGGAGACAAATAAAACGTCAAAAGTTTTATTGAGTTCAATATTATAGCGATATATGGGAAATGGCGCGGAAAATTTGAGCTTATCGAATACAACTTTTGTTTTTTACGGGTGTTACGTACCTCCCGCCGTTCTGTTTCTACAACAGTTTAGACCAATTTGGATTTCCACCTTTTCGGCCAATAGAATCTCCGAAGAGTCCTAGAAGGGCAAACCATTTCTATGGACATTGGGTTCAGTACGTGTAATTCATTTTTAGAACAAAATTGTGTATGTGCAAGCACATGCATATGTTTGTGTCATAAGTGCATCTTTGAAATTCCAACATGTGGTTATTTCAAGAATATTTTATAAGAAATATACAATGTTTATGAAAATCTGCAAGGTTCTATATGAAACCCAACCTTAAAGTAAAGATCAGAAATGGAAATAAGCAAATACTGCTTACAATGGTAGGCGATTTACAATGTCAATCCCTAGGTATCTTTGAGTTCGTTCACAGCGCGTTGGTCGTTTAGTCTGACCAATGCCTGGTCTAGTGTGTCTACTTCGGCGTATAGGTCGTCATGCACTTTGTTTCTCTGGACGGGCTCTTTTTTAGCTTCCATAACGTGTTTGCTGTCCACTGCCGTAAGTAGCTCGTCCGTCAGGTACTCACCGGGACGGGAAATAATGTCTCTAACAGTCT
>JAUMHH010216412.1:0-27362 GCA_032359455.1 Chlamys rubida | reverse complement strand
CTCCGGCCTCGGGAAATATCACCATCTCGGGTTAATAAATCCTCGTATTCACCTGAAAATAGGTCAATAATTGTATAGTGTTGTTTGGTTAAGCTTATCAAATGTTGCTAAACTAAATCAACTCTTGACGCTTTTACAATCAAGGCATATTACCACGTCTAACTGGTCGTCTGTGTATATTACGTGTTCGTGTCGTCTTTTCAGCATCTTTCAAATTAAAGAGCATTTTAATATGCTTCATGTCATAATTTTGTACTTACATTTTTTACAAATCGGTCCCGTGCATTTTTTGCACTGATGTGTTGTTTAGGTATTACTAATTGTCTAGATAAGTATGTATGGTGTTGTCTTTCACGGTATAGCATCTGAGGAATGTACACTGCAACCCAAAAATAAAAACATCCGGTTATTGTAGATATTTAAAGAACATTCCTACCACTGTCCTTGACCTGCATACATGACTTTTTTTACATGGGAAAACACTGCGTTTTATTTAGTTCTATGACATCATTTGATACTACTGTTTTCGACGTTGTCTCTTACTTTCTATTTAAGCCCCATTTTTACATTGATGTCATATTTTCAACTTTAAAGCTCCATCTTCCATTTGAAGGTAGTTTTTCAATCTGAAGTGGGTTTTTTTTTAAATTGACGTTATTATTCCATTTGATAACATAATTTGAAATTGAAGTGAAGGTTATACTTTTCCCTGTATTTCCAGATTTGCTACAATAAAAACACCCACATACGTCCAATATTTTGAATTATCTACAAATATACAGACCCCATTAACAGCTATAACAAGCTGATCTCGGTCGGTCAAAGCGTGGTAAGAGTTGACCAGTGGTCAGGGAAAATTCAAAACTATGAATATGAGACAATCAAGAACATCTGATAGTATTTCACTGCTATAGAATTGTTTAGACTGATTATATTTATTTATATGTTTTGAGAATTTATTTTTCTTCAAAAACCCTTATTGTTCATTGACAACAATTTGAAGTTTTCACTAACCCCTGGTTAGCAACGGGAGCCTGATTAACAGCAGTGGTTCTGTATCCCAGTCAATTAGTCAGATCAACGTGACGTCACTACCAACTCGTCTTGTGATGTATAAAAGTATTCAATTAAAAAAGGATTTGGTTTAAAAGTCATTTTACTTCGACCTTGTCAATAAGTAGGTCAGACAGTGTTTTGTCTCCAAATGACGTGCAGTGTAGGAATACATTATGTTGGTGATTCGGTTTGTAGATGGAAAATTGTATGGATTACGTATTGCTTTGATTAACTAATTGATTGTTACATCACGATCACAAAATAAAGTTCTTTCAATCTTAAGCTAATTTTTCGATTGAATGTCAGTCCACTCTATGAGATTGTATGGCATGCGTTTATTTTTAAAATGGTTCACATTTTATGTGCTTTGAAAATAAAGTTTTTGCTTTGAAGGTCCTTGCTTCTTATAGACAACAATTTTAATGTTCACAAACCACCGGTTAAAGTTAGACAACATTTGAACAACTTGGGCCTTGTCAACAGTAGTTATTTCTGTATCCTAGTCCAATGGTCAGATCAATGTGACATCACTACCAACCCGTCATTTGATGCATAGCAATATTCAAATAACAAAGGATTTGGTTTAGATTACATTTCATTTAATGTAGCTAAATATCAAAATGGCTTACGACCTTGTCAGACATTTTTTTTATCAACAAATGACGTACAGTGAAGGTAAACTAATAAAATAGCTTGTTACATCACACTCACAAAAATAAAGTTTTAATTTAAAGTCATACTTTCAATTTTAAGCTAAATTTTCTATTTGATGTCAGCCCACTCTGTTGGATTGTGACATGCCTTTATTTTTAAATGCTTCACATTTTATGAAACTTTCTAAAAAGGTCTTGGGTTTAAATACACACTTTTGAAATGCTTAGTTTGTATGCAGGTACAGAATTATTTCATTTTAAGTTCAGTTTCTCTTATTTTCCTATTTTGCGTCACACTGTGGTTACATGTAGCACTGTTGGTGGACCGTCGGTCCCTGAGGCGGCTGTAACTTTGTAGCTGGAACATATTCTGGCACATTTATAAATTAACTATTTCTGTGGCCAAAATTGTTTTATTTGTAACGTTATAAGGATTTTTTACAGATACTTCGACCAGTTTACATAGTAATATATTTCTATACGTGCTACGAAACACTCTATAGCTATGTAGTCTAATTCTTTTGTCTTTTAGAACCATTGGTGTGTCCTACATCCATTTGGAGAAGTATGCTGATTGAATTCATAAATACCTTTCTTTTCATCAATTTAGGAATGAACTGATTCTATCAATTATTTAACGTAACAGGGTACTTTCACTCAACGAGGTTGTCCGTAATCTCTTGTAACTACTAGTATTTATTTTGGAACGATTTACATGAAAAAAAGTTTTAGTTTAAGAATAAATTACCTGTTTTAGCCAGCCAAAGGTGTGTATTTGTGATGCCATACAGGGTTTCCTCCCACAACCAGTAATGTTTTGCTCATTTCCAACTCAATAGCAAATAGGGAAAACCCGATAGAAGTTGGTTAACATTTTCGATGTATATGAATTGTATTTCATTGCTTTTTTAATTCTAGGGATTATTTTCCATTTTCCATTCTCATCAAGCCCAATGGCAGTCACATGCCACTATGAATAAAATAGAATGTGCCTTTCGGTGAGTATGACGTCATTTACATTGGTCAGTGGCTGTTCTGTTTAGTTTATTGTATAAACATGTACTATTTAAAGACCGATTATTTTCAATTTGCCAAGTTGTGCTTTAAGTATTAAGTTCGTGTAACTGTTCCTATACATGTGCAATGACATAAATTCAAACATTTGCAGTAAAGAGTACGAAGTATTTGTATGCATTGAAATGGCTGAAAGTCATTCGCAATGAAGCGTGTTTCATAGAAAATTGTCTGCGCGATCCTACACTCAACCTGGCAAGACAATGTGTATTAAACATTTTAATTCTTATCAAAAAGGCGTTTGTGTCGGATGCCAAAGACAAAATGTCCCCGTATATTTACACCAGTTGTAGATGTGTATAGATATAGGCAGACATTTTTCAGTCAAATAATTTCCTTTCCGCACATCATAACTTCAAATTTACCAGGGCAATTTAATTTTCTAAATAAATATTTTAAAAGTTCGTTCAGATTGCATCAGTTGGTACACCTGTAAGAATTTGCAGCGGTGATCTTAGGACATAAATGGCAAGTAATGTCAGTATCCGCGTGTCTAAATGCCTGCACGGTTTCTTCCAGTGACGAGAGCGTATCACATGCTGGCCCGCATTCTCTGCTAATACCGTGCCGTTGTTCTAATCAGTGATAATTAGCTAATTATAACATCGCTCGACGGGTTTTTGTAATATTTCCAAATCAGTGGTGTCAAACTGGCGTAACGGACTCTTATAACGTACGGAGACCCGCGGAGAGCAGACAAGCGTTCGTGTATGAGTAACTGTTATTCCAGAGGGCACATAGCGAAATACTAGTCCATAGGTAAATTGCTATACTGTTAGAGAACTTATTTTAGCGGAATCAAATTTTACGGTATTATGGAACTTTGAAATATTTGCGCTTTGAAGTATTGGCACACTAACAGTATAAGCAATAGGAAACTTTATATAGAAACTTTAATAAGCTTAGCCCTCATTTAACGTGATATTTGAAGCACATAAAGCGCTGAAATAAAAATACCGCCAAAATATGTACGTTTACAGAATGCCTGTTGCTAATTCAAAAATCTGATTGAAAGAGTTACATTATGTGACGTGTCTAAACTTTTTTTAAAGCCCCCATTCTAAAAATAAAAAGACCGATTCTACATTTAAAGTATAGGAAACGGATTATGTTTTCATTTGAACTCACATATACATATGTACGTTGGTTAGTCTGTATATTCAATTCTTAATTGAGGATAAGCTACACACTATTTTTTTGACAGAATCTTAGACGACAAGGTCCGATTTCGGCTAACAGGTGTAAAAAACTGACTTTTAGGATAAACTTTACACTTACATTTTCGCAAAAGACGGGACATGCAACGTAAACAGCTGAGGAAGCAGAAACTATGTGAAACTGTAAGTGATAGAATTACTAGTTTAGGACAATGCTTGGTGAAATGCAAGATAATCAGATTAACTTTACTGTACTCAACCAGGACTGCATACCCAGGTGTATTTACTATGTAAAAGGTAAACTCCTTACGTCTGAACGAATATACAGGTAAGAACCCCCACTTCGTTTGTCTCTTCGAATACCGCCAACGTGAATAAACATCCTTTTACGTCTCCCTCAATTTATCGCCAACCTTCCTCTGGACAAACGATGGCAGTAAAGCGAGGTGTTATTGTATATAACCAGAACAAAGAAATATATGTCAGGTCAGTGCGTCTAAAATCATCCCTACTAGCTTCCATACTTTTATCGAGGGCGTGCATTCTATGCTATTGTATGGATGCCAATAAGGGTCGTACATGATTTATTGGTCCTGAAATTTTAACTGCAATTAACTATCCACGAGGTGGTCATTACGAGGTTTAAATTGAACAGTCAATGGCAAACCAATAATCATTCTAATGCCGTTTCTGACTGACATCTTCATAGCGCCGTGTTTTAAAATCACCCTCTAAAAATTTACGACCAGAATACGTGCCTTAGCTTTTTTGCCTAATCATGACTTTTCAGTTTGATCATTTTTCTCTCCTTTTCCGACATCAGCGTGCACTCATAACAGAAGTATGGCTGAACCCGATAGCCTGTCAACGGACAGACGCTGCACAAATCACAGTCTATGTTGGGCGATATTTCAAATTTGAAATCAAACATATATATAGCAATATGCAGATAGGCGGATAACGTCGCGTTCATAACGTATATCACTCTGGCCTATCTGCCTGTCAAAACAGATATATTTGTCAAAAGCCAGACTATTTCTTACAATGACGTCATAATTCAAAGCTGATGTGAAGCCTTATGGAAGACCAGTGTAACGGGAACCCATATTCGTTTGATAGGATTCCCACGTGACCGCGGTCTTGGCGTCAAGACCTATCAGTGACACGCATGCGCACTGAAAGGTATCGTCGGAGTGAATGTCATGTTGGATATAAAGTGGTATACACATATCTGTTATAGAAGGTTTCATCTCAAATCTACATCGTAATACAATAAATCTGGAATATATTGCATGGACTTTTTTCGGATTTACATTTCTGGTCTATAAATGCACGTGTATTTCCAATTTACGACGTCGATTTTCCTGTGATGCCTGTAATACTTGAAAATACATCAATGGGCCGCGGTGGCCGAGTGGTTAAGGCGTCTGACCGTCTACGACCACTAGCCCTCCACCACTAGGTTCGAGGCCTATCTGTACGTTAGGCAGCCGCCAGGTCCTGTCCGCAGGTCGCTTGCATTTTCTTCAGGTACTCCAGCTTTGCTCCACCACCAAAACCTGGCACGTTCTTAAATGATCCAACTGAACCTAATTACATGGATGCAGCCCATTCTTGATTTATGCTGGAACAGTGAGGTTTTGAAGTTCCATTTTAAACTCTGAAAGTCGCAAATGAAGGACACCTGCAATCGCGAAATGACCCCACCACAAAATCATTTTCTTGATTTCTCCATGGACGATTTTATCAAATTTGTTTTATTCATCTAAAAAATTCAACTTCAAGTTCCCTTTGATAAATTCGTCTCAGAACATATTTGCAAACATAACAGAAATACCTATTTGGGAAAAACGTATGTATTACAATGAAGTCACTTTCAGCTTATTCGAACACACCTGTTTGCGTCTTAGGTGCTGTTATTCATAGGCAGCAGAAACAGCGTCTTATGGTGTCTAGACATTCCACAATACAATGCACAAATGTCAAAACTTGGTCACAAATCCATTACATATAGCCCGTTCACCTAGATTACATACCATACGTGGTGCAGTAAAAATAGTTCCTCCCGGACCAACTGGATCCGCTTCCGGTTTTTTTTTTTGGATTTTGTTTTATTGATGTATCTTCTTTGTTTAACCTTTGAACTCCGATTTTGTCCTTTATTTGATTACACTGTTATTTTTCACTTTGATAATATAATTGAAAGCGTGTCTCTTTTCTATGTGTCAGACCCTATACATGTACTTATCTCTTTTTAGACATCCACGTAACTTTGTACAAAGCGTTAACAAGCCAGCTTTTGATCTTCATCATCGAACAGGTGCTTCGTTTCATATCAAAACTTCAGACACTTTCAGATATTTGAAAACTTTGAACCTGGTACAGGCTAACATAAAGGTCGTGTGTATACAAGACGCTTCACAGGTGGTGCACTTTTGAAGATGAAATACACTTTTAATTACATTATATCGTAAGAACACACACATTTCCTTCGATAATTATCAAAGAAAGAAGATAATGAAAATTTCAAAGTTCGTCATCCGCAAAATTTAGTAACATTCCCGGTATGTAATACATGTTTTTTATTGATTGCTAAGATAGGAATTTATGGTGTGAATTTGTAAAAGATTAAATATCAGTATTCTTTTTGCGGTAGTCTGACAGGTTCACGGGGGTCATAAGTTCAGCATTTTGTTGTCATCCATCACGCAAAGTATGTTTGATCCCCAGAGAGAATTTACATGTTATGACACGTTAAGATGTTTCGGTATATTTCTGTCAGTGCCAAAGCGGTTTCGGTTTCAGTCGGAAGTTCGTTCGGTAAGCAAATGTCAAACACCACGCCTGTGTTCACACGCTGTGCTGACCACTGAAACACCACGTGGCTGGTCGTAATGTAAGGTCCAGAAAGCTCTTCTAGTAATGAAACATCAACAACTAGAACACTTAGCTGACCGGTTCTATGTCAATATTTAAAATATAGGGTTTAGGTGTATGCTGCGAGCTCAGCATCTACACATTGAAACATGTCTCAATGGAATCGCTTTTGTTTATCAACATCGAGAAAAGAATTAATCTTAAGATCATATTGTTTATACATTTTCCATTTCACACGTCACTACCTTGTCAAAATTCCTATTAGCATAAAACATGCTAACACTGAGCAGGAATGTGAAATTCCAGACACAGTTTGTCGTAAACACCGCCCAGAGTATAAGAATGTGTGTCGATTCTGTATAACGACAGGTTGCCGAATTCTTTGGAATATATCACTTTAATTAGTTTTCTTCCTGAAAAAAAATCACGAAATATGAACACTAGGGCCCGTATTCATGGAACCGTTCTCATACTCAAGCACGGAATTAGTGCTCAAGCCGAATTTCTTGTTCCCGTTATAAATAAATAAGATAATCTTATTATGTCATTGATTCAGAAACACATTGAAGAGACGTACAGCAGAATACTGTTTTCAATGTTTACATTTGACTTTTTGATCGTTTGACATGATTTAAGCACGCTACAAGAAAGTTGGTTGGAGCACACAATTCATGCTTGAGAATGAGAACGGTTTCATGAATACGGGCCCGGGAATTCGTTACCCTTCTGCAAAAGAGTTATAGTGAAATTGACGATGTCGCACGAAATCTAAATCCTGCGAATTTATTTCAGTTTCATTTGTCGTCCCATGCATGTTTCTACGGAAAAGCGGTTTAGTGTTAAAAACACTATAGTTACTATACTGATACACTGTGTCGTAAAACTCACTGCCACGTTGTGTAAATCAACGTCGTACCTATTTGTACTTACACTATCTTCCAATGCCTGGCATTGTGTGGAGTCTATTTCAATAGCTAAGAGTACTTTAAGATCATTCTAGACAGTTTTAGGAAAAACAATGCATCGGAGTATTAAAATTGTACACGCTCAATATTTATGTGAGAATGCAAACTCAATATCACTTTAGTTGAAGTTTTAACAGTCCTTTGTGGTTAATGAAAATATTTTCTATAGCGACAGCACATAAGGGCAATATTGGAACTTAAACAAGTCGACATTGTTGAGTTTTGATTTTGCCCTTGTGGGTACGACAATCCTTGTCGCCGATAGTACTGTAGAGTAGTGCACTGTTACCTAAATACTGTATACAATTTATGTTCTTCTCTTTCCCATGGTAAGGATTGGCAATATCTTTAATTTACTAGTTTAAAGAAACTCGAGAAATGCATTTTGCAATTAACACAGAATATAAGAATGATTCTGCACTTAAAATGCGTTGAGAATATTGAAATACTCAAATTGGGGCTATATTAGAGAAACAAAGATATAAGACTTATTGTTTCTTGATAGGTGATGTAGTGATGATTATTTTTCACATTTTGAATGACGATGATGAAATTCTTTTCGATCATTTTAGGTGGAAACAAATGTTCTTAAAGTTTGTTTTAGTTTCAACAATATTATATTATATTTATATTTATAAATAATTACAACTATAGCCATAGAAAAAACACGAAATCGATGAATAGGGATTTGACAGCAAGCTCATAGCTAATGTAAGACACCTCAATTTGTTTTGAACTCAAGAATTTGATATGAAGTATGTTTCCTATTACGGATACACGGCTATATTTTGCATAAATGTCAACCTTTATTTATTTTACCATAGAATTTCATAACAAAGGAACTCCTTCCAATGTTGAACGCCAATATATATATAGTTAACACTGATCTTTACATCAGAACAGTTTAACAATTATGAAAATCTGTGTTGCAAAAGAGACAGAATAGCTTTATCTGTAGCAATTATCTGTAGTAAACATTAATACATTGTTTTCCAAAATTATCTGCTTTTTAACGCTCGAGTAAGATATGATTGTTTCCTATTCGAGGTACATGCTGGGATAACCAACCCGATGCCTATGAACATACGGTGTATATACATCGAAACCTATAAAGAACGGAAGCTCATTGGTACCAAATCTATTTTTGTCGGTCGTCGTGTGGCGCAGTGGATAACGCTCTCGCCTTTCACCAAGACGGCCGGGGTTCGATTCCCAGATCAGACGTGAAAAGTTATGCAGTCACCTGCCTGACCACGTGGGTTTTCCATCCCGGTACTCCGTTTATCTCCCACATGAAGACCCCCGCGCGCTTACATCCAATCCAACAAAAGTGATTCACGTAACTTGAAATAATATGTTTCACAATTGTTGTAAGAAGAAACATATTTATGTTATATGTATTTGTTAAGTAGAGTAGAATTACGGCTCGTTAGAATCCTCTGGGGGAAATGATTCCGTATCCGGGTACCCCTCTTCTGTCTCTTTCGATTACAAGGCATTGTTCGACGGTAACTTCTGTTGTTGTGATGTTCTTGTGTCCTAACCTCATTCTGATGGCTGACTTTTCTAATGATACATGCTCTGATTGGGTTAACACGTTATGTCGTCTGCTCACTGTCAAATCCAGGCTTACGGTAATAGCAGCTGACCGTGTCAACGTGGCTCTGATCGAAAGTTACACTGGTATTTTCAATGTGCTTGATATTGGAATTTTATCGTTTATTATAGAAATCATTTGTATAAAGAAAAACTAACTCGATCGATACTCCCACTTTTAATCAAATCAATGTCATTAAACTCTGTGTTTAAATTGCATGCTCGATTTCCCCAACGCTTTACAATAAACTCACTTAAGAAAATTGGATTTTTTGATAATTTTAACCCTTTCTGCCGTAAATGTTTTAATGGCTAAGACTGCTCATGCTAGGGTATAAATAATGTGGAGAAAATTGTTTCTGGTGACAGGAAAATCCGGAATATATTAAACTCTAACATTCAAATCGATTCCGGCTACGGAAGATCCGGAATATATCCGTGATATGCAGGATGTAGAGGGAAATTAAATTCAGCCGTGTGTTATTGACGGGTTTTATGGCATTAGCAACAAGCGAAAACAATATACAGCCAACTGCATTGAAGCTTGGAATTGCTGTACATTGGAGAGTTCCGTAGAAAGTTGAAAATGTCCGTTTCACTGTCAGTAAAGTACAAAGCACTGTCAGCTTTAAATTTAGCATACATGAAATATGCTGTGGACTTATATAACATCTGTGATGTACTTGTGAACGTTTATTTATTTCAAGGATTGTATCATGCCATATCACCAAAGTTTGAATTGCTAATAGTGAGCTGATTATTTGACGTTGGTAACAGCTAACGTTTATTTTGTTTTGTATTTCATGCAACCTTGAAATGTTAAAAACCGCCATTTTGACTCTAGTGCGTAAGTCTGTGACGTCATGTACTTGTCCTTGGCGTCACGTCACAATTGAAATAATTGAAACTTACAACCAATCACAGGGCTGATAGGTCATCTTACATGGGTTAATATTCACTGGATAACACAGTACGTTATGTGATAAAATGATTTCTTAAACATCATTTTTTTTATAATACTCCTCGGGTTGATAAATCCTTGTATCGAATAAAACTGATGCAAACAACTACTGGGCCCGTATTCATGAAACCGTTCTCATGCTCAAGCATGGATTTTGTGCTCAAACCAACTTTCTTGTAACTGACTTAAATCACGTCAAACGATCAAAAAGTCAAATGTAAAAATTGTAAACGGTATTTGACTTTAAGTCTCTTCAAATATTTTCCAAATCACTGTCAAAATAACCTTTCATTATTAATTTATAAACGGAACAAGAAATAGACTTGAGCACAGAATCCATGATTGAGCATGAGAATGGTTCATGAATACAGGCCCAGGTGTCTGCCCCAAGAAAAGGTGTACTCATAACTATATCAAACGAGAAAACATTATTTCTTTTTCAGATTTAAAAACACGACATTGTTGATTACTTATTATACAATATAAAACATTGAATTTTGCGAAATGACGTTTTTGCACTAGTTCATTTTACATAGTGTATGTACATGTATATGTCCCATGTACGCATGATACTAGACACTCGTGATCGATGCGTAACGCGTATTTTTCGTAAAAATATTTATCACGCAAAATATCTGTTATTTACACCTTTTTCTTTTGTTAACTCACTAACGAGATTATAAGATGGGTAATATATACCATCATTGTGAGTAGAAGAAACCCACATACACAGGTAGTACATTACCATACAATGTACAGACGCCTACTACTGCACCATTGGTCGAACGAAACCTGAACAAGGATCACATATCGCTGAAACAATGCTTTCTTTCAACTTTAATTCAGAATTTATCTCTGTTTACAACTGGAGCTCCTTGCTTTCCCTTCTCATTCCTATATACAAAGGTACAAGTTATTAAATAATCAATAATTTCCCTGTATGTGTTACAATTAACCTAATTAAACTATTACAATGTACATCGGCGACCTCCCACCTTGCAATTGCACCAAGAAATATGTACTTTTAGAATATTGATTAACATGTTGTTACTCGCTATTCCTCGGGGCAGATTTTGGAGATATATTCTATAAAAGCTAATAGGATAACTTATAGGAATAATGAAAATAAAAAAATAAGTGATAAGAAAACCTTCATGTCCCTATTTGCAATTATTTCTTGAAAATCCTAGCACTTACTAGTATTTAAAGTGACTTAAGGGTCGATCTTATACTTGCCATGTGTATTTCGCAAATTAAGATAATCAAATCATACCTCGTTATTTTGGCACTCCAGTTTCCGGTTAAGAAGTTCCGAACAATGTATTTCCGGATAAATAAAATATGACTTGTGGCTTAGATTTATATGTCAAAACTTTTCATTTTCTCATATATTTTAAGACAATACACATTTCATAGCTGGCTAAATGGTGCATATATGTAAACGAATGAAATATAGCGAAAGGCATCGAAGGGCATCTCAAAACATTTGCCGAGAGAGCAAGCCTGCAGCCCCAGAGACTGCAAAAGGAATTAGTCTGCCGAGATGTAAATTAGTTTTTGGACTATCACACGGCTGATAAAGGACTAAATCTTTGAACAGCAAAGTAATATTTTCAAATATTCGCTTTAATCATTCTTTCTTCTTCAGATTAGCATATTAATTAGTAACAGTACAAAACTCATTGGTGTAATAGTCGCCTTTTGAACCTAGATACTGACGTCACACCTGAAGTTGACATCGTAATACTATTAGTAGTCATCGAAATACTACCTGACAGAATATGATCAATAATCTACAAGGCTACCGTGCTATGTATGCATGTATGTTATGCCATGCTATATATGTATGTAAGTATGTATGACTAACCATAACGTACGCCATGATGTTTGAATGTTGTGGGCGAGAGTGAGTATGCAAGTGTTTGTGTGTTGATGTCTATTTATGTATACCATGTAAAATTTTTGAAAATAAAAAATAAAAAAAAAAAAAAATAATCTACAAGGCGAAATTCGGAATTGCTTAACAGCTGAAACGTCTCGGTCTAGTGACCATGGGGAGGGGCCTACTACTGCACCATTGGTGGCAGGTATATATATGGAATGACTTGTAATTATTGCACGCGCGAGTAATTATCAAATTATAATGAATTGCAAATGAGCAATCAAATCACTATAAACAACGGTGAGCGAGAGATGGATGTTGCACCATTTTTGATTTTAGATGACGCATTACATACTAAATATGAAAAACTTGTTCGTAATATAACGCTGGATTTATGAGAAAACGTCGTTCGTTTACAACGGTATAAGAGTGCAAGGACTGCAGCATACCGGGGAACGAATCTCGACAGGGAACGTATAACTAAACTCATAATTCTTAGAAAATGATTATGCTCCATAATAATAACAGAAAAACTCGTAATTATAGATCATAAATAATACAACACCTGTATCACTGCACACTGCATAACCTCGGTTTCCAATTATGCCCCCCGTGTCTATAATTACCGAACGCACTCATCCACTAAAACTACGCCATCAACACATTCTGATATTTAACGGAATATTTTCAAGGGAAAAAAGTTTGAAACGAGAAGACATCTATTTTGCGATGTATCACAGAGCTACACTCATATATTAATTAAGACTCGACATGAAGACTAGAAGCCGTACAAGTTTTAATAACCATGGCCGCACCACTGTGTACTCTCTGATGCATACAAAGTTTTAAAACCACATGCTTAGATTTTTGCCCATACGTTTGACTAATTAATTAAGTCTTATAGGACCGGTTTTATTGGCAGAGTGTGGAATATTAACACTTGCTGATTGCGTTGTACTGTTATCACAAAGTGCACTCGTTAGCAATATTTTGTTAATTAATTAACATAGGTTTCTGCTCGTTGATATTGTTTTATGTCGCTTTGCCGGTTGGTGTTTTTCTGACATCATGTTGTTTATTTCAACATTGTCAAGCTGTTGTTAAATGCTTTGTTCCATAGTCGATTAACTGATGGTTATCCATGGCGAAAGCTGGCTCGGAATACAACGATTTTAGTCAAAGGTTTTGACTGCTGATAGACAAACTTTCATTGTAGGGTTTCTAGAGATGCAGGTTGATGATTGGTTGGGTTTGGTTATATTCTATTTAACGTCCTAAATCTAAGGTCGTTTAGGACGTGCATCCATGTGTGTTGTTTATGTGCGTTATGTGTGTATGAGACAGGGTTTGTTGGTGTGCTTGCCTCCTTGTGCTAGCGCGGATCTGACGCCGACTTTATAGTGCTATCTCACTGAAATACCATGCCGAAGGCACCCAGCACAGTGTTCTGCTCGGTCACAGTATATTGAAAACGGGTAAACCAGTTATAGTTACCATTACCCTTATCGCTGAATGTTAAGCAGCGAATAACAGCTACCATTTTTAAGGAGTTTGGTATGTCCCGGCCTGGGGACAGAACACATTGCCTTCCTCACCTGGGCGAACGTTCAAAAGTAAAGCCAAAAGTGAGGTGCTGCCAAACAATGCGCTAGGAAATGAAAGGTAGTTACATATGTAGAAGTAGAAAGAAAGATTCCAAATATTGCAATGGGTGCAGCAGATTGATTTTGGTCGCTTTTGTGTTCCCATATAGAGGGCACCAAAGCAAATCCCAAATGCATGTAGGTTGATGAATATTATGGGCAAGTGTCATAGCCGCCATCATGATCTCATTGTAAACTATGCTGAATGTATTTCTTTGAGTGATATGGGGGTCGATATACTTTACTTATCTAAGCGGCGTGCCTTGTTATTTCGTTGTCAATAACCTTGTGCTAACTTTGAGGACGTGACATTTCCTGGATTTTACCGAGAATTACTTAGTGGGTGTATATGGAGCACAATACGCTTGCCCTGCCTGAACACCTGGTCGCATCATCTTTGTGCTTTTTTTACGGAATACATTAACATGATTCTATTGTTTATATTTACCTGATGTTTACCGATTTGAAGTTCGTATTACGGTTTCGTTGACATTTCGTTATTCTCATGTTGTTTTCTAGCTGAAATTGGTGCGTCTGTTAATACCAGGACTTTCCTGTTTAACATGAATTTTTAATGTATTTTTTCTATACAGAAAATAAATAACAAAAAGAGTGATCGCTTTAGATGCTGGTTAAGAACACAGATGGCATACGTGGTTTCAGTTCGAGATTCAAAAACTAACTGACGTCCTCACAAAGGTATTAATGCAACACAAAAAAGGTACAAATCACTTTTGGCTTAAATCTTTATTTCAGCCTGCTCAAGTGTAATTACTAAAAGTAAGCTTGCTGTTTTTTTCTATCGTAGCTGAAAGTGTTGTATTTTCTGTAATTGGCATCATAACATTGTTTCCGGTTTTTTCAGAGGTAGTCCGGGGAATGTGGCGTCTTTTGTCTAATTGTCATTTTATGGCATAATGGTACCTTGTTGATTTGAATTAGCCGTTGTTGAAATGTTAGCGTAACATGAATAGTGTTTGGTGTGATTCCACTAGGACTCCACTCCTGGACTAATGGTTTACACGTGGCACACAAAATGTACGTTCTAAAAAGGTGGAACCAATAGAACTTCTTGTAAAAGGACTTGTGACCGTGTTTGTGACCAACAACCGCATGCTACCACGTCACAGCATGTTTGTCTTCTTTACTTGTTGTCATCGTCATTGTCGTCGATGTCATTGTCGTTGTTATTGGCAGGGGGCGATGGCAAAGTGGTTAAGGCGTCTGATATTCTGCTACCACTAGCCCTCCACCACACCACTGGGTCGCGGGTTCGAGACCAACGGTGTGTAATCGCCAGGTACTGGCCGTAGGTCGGTGGTTTTTCACCGAGAATTCCGGCTTTCCTCCACACCAAAACATTACACGTCCTTCAATGACCATAGCTGTTAATAAGATGTAAAACACAAACAAACAATACCAAAAATTCTTATTGAAAATGACGGCGTGGATGACGATGATTATGACGACGACAATGATGATGAGTTGTGGAGGTATTGTTGGTTGTAAGGGTATCAACGATAATTTATCTAAGTTTTGTCCGTTAGATGTACGTACATTTCCGGACGATTACGCTTTGACAATAACAATGAATACCCAAACCCGCATTCGGTATTCACTCAGTTCCCTATGTTTGACAAAAGGGCATTTGCGTGACGTTACGGACAGTTCCAAGTCTGATACATGATTGGATTAGGCCAGCTTTTAGATTTGCTATGACCTTTTGACCTTGACCGCACGACCCTATCGCCTATGAAATATAGCAGATAAGAAACATTATGCCCACGACAATCGATCACGTGATTTAATCTCGTCTGGGGCTTCAACTGGTCTAATTGACCAACGTCCATCTCAGGGCAAACACTGGTCAAAGATGACCCCTAAATAATACACAGGAAAATCTGGACTAATTGAAAATCAATTTTGTAATTATCCATATCAATACGTTAAACTCTAGGTCTGATTCAGAGACGGTTTTATTCAGCGATGATAGACTTAAGTAAATAGTCACTGACAATCAATATCGGGAAAAGATTTATTTATGTTTTTGTCTGAGAAAGAAATCTGTTTGCATTTGGCCATAGACAATAACAAAGGGAGCTCACTCTAAATACGGTAAAGCGATCATATAAATCACGTTGGAAACAACGTCATACGGAGCCTAAATCGGGGAAAAGCTTTCCAGACAAATCTGTTCGAAAAGGAGTTGATGGTAACGGGGGAATAACATATGTTGTCTTTTACCTTGCTGGAACGTCGTGTTTGTTGCAGAATGGGTGAAACTCGTTATAGGGATGTACTATCGGTCGAGTGAACTATAGTGATAACCCGCATGTGATCCTATTTGACCAGAATCTACATTAATTTAGAGGAACAATGATGGATAGGTAGTAATGTACAGGAACCGCTTCAGTGGCTAACCAACGCTCAGAGCAGTAAACTGCCCAGAGTAACTTATTTATATCGCCAAGATGCACTATAATGCCATTTTAGAAGCTTTGGCTGTATTTCAGGATACTTTATTGTTGTTTGTGCCTAGTCGCCAAAAAGAAGTCATATTTACTTATAAAGTGACCGCTTTCTTTTTCTGAAAAATTTGTCTCATTAAAACTGGTCTACCGTCTCAGCAGAGCAAGCGTACCGTCTTATTAGTGTATCGTCTCACTCTCAAACGTTCTATATATTTTAACTAAAATTAATTGGGTAATTGCCATTCAATTGATTGGTGGTGTCTAGAATCTTAAAAGGTAAAAGATGAAAACGAGGTTGCTTTTCGTACTGGGTGTCTTGTTTCAGGAGTTCAACATCCCCTATTTCCAGTATTCGACAAAAGCTTTTTCGAGAATGTTTTTTTTTTCGATATCACCTATTTTGCATACTCGGAGTAATGATCGGAAATACACACAAAAAAATACTGTAAAAAAACTGGAAATATTTCGTGCTACATACTCTACTGCAGTGGGGTCATGATCACGCCACCTAGTGTATGAAATGTACTACGGCTATCTCCCCTTGTTTGATTTTGTAGTACAGAATAATTGCTAAGTCGCTTAGAGCATGAACAAAACCTATTGATACAGATGTTGGTTTATGGAATAAAAAAAAAAAAAAAAACGAAAAACGGATTCGAACAAAATCTGCGAGTCGAATGATCGTATGTCGTAAAAATACCACATTAAAAACAGCCCTGAGGTGGTTTATAAATGTTCGAACGACGACGTCTAGGATAATCTTATAATTGAAAGTATACTTCCGCGAACCCACGCAGCTAGTCAGAAAAGATTGGGACAATGGTACACCAGTAAAGCAATCCACAATGGTGATTGAACGCTTTGGTTTTTTGTATTGTACGTACAACAATGATAGAAGACAGCATTTCCCCTGTCTATAATGTTGATATATGAACACGTTTGACAAAGCTACTCATACCAAATAAAAACCTCCTAGGCACAGCGTCCCCAACATAGGATCGCTGGCGCAGCAGAATTTGTCTTTTGTCGTATGGGTACATTTTGTATGTAAAGATCGTTTCTCGAGAAGCTGTCAATGTTAGCACCAGCAATGCCATATTGAAAGATTACAAATATACGTCTGAATTTTAAGACTTTGAAACATGAGAGTTATAACTCAAAGACAGGAGATAAAATGATGGCTGTTTATATTGATGTCAAGAACAAATGTAAAAATAAAAATGTAATAAAAAAAATGAGGGGTCGGAAAGTGTAGTAGGCTTGTCCTTAAGCTCACCTCGTTTGTAAAGGTTTATATGAACTGAAAATATTTTCAAAATTAATAAACCTGAACAGAAATTTGATACTCAGGAGGATTGATCAAAAGTCTAAATACATTCTATTTAAGGAACATTCTAATTTAAAATGATCTACAGACAGGTCTATATACAATGTACAATCTAGTGAAGGGATGCATTTGATGCTCAACCAGACTGTTTACCGGTGTCAACAAGCTATTTTATGAGCATATACACGATAGCACTAGGGATAAAAAATACCATTATACACTGTTCACGAAATATATCTCTTAAAAGTCACCTGTCTAAGAAGTGCCGTATTTGGAAGATATGTGACTTATTTATAAAATGTTTAATTACAATTAAAATCACTGGATTCAATTAGACATCAAAATATACATATAGGAATGTACATTTGTATAAAGTAAAATCAGCCTTTATGACTAGCAAGCAGCTCGTGAGATATCACAACTAGTATTTAGTCAAATCACGTGACTAATCCACCCACAGTTCGTGATATATCACAACTAGTATTAAGTCAAGTCACGTGACTAACCACAGCTCGTGAGACATCACAACTAGTATTCAGTCAAGTCACGTGACTAATCCACAGCTCGTGAGATATCACAACTAGTATTCAGTCAAGTCACGCGACTAATCAAAAGCTCGTGAGATATCACAACTAGTATTAAATCAAGTCACGTGACGTTTTAATACTTCGTGAGATATATGTGCTGAAAAGGTTTGCATATTCTCTTTCTTACATTAGCAATTTAATACTACTACAAACAAAATTCTTAGAAGGTCTATATTTTATCAGTGATTTAAAAGACACGGAATATGCAAACAAAAATACAGCGTACAAATTTCCACTATTCCAGAAAAGGATCTTACTACATGCTTTCGTTCAATTTTTTTACATTTTATTTCTACTAATAAGCATTCTACAAATTTCACTAACGGTACACCATAGGGAAATTAAACATACAAAATGTAGGCATATAAACCGCCATCCTTCCTTAAAAAAGATTAATGTCTTTTAAACAGCTGTATTGTTGGCAAAGGCTTTGGCGGAAAATCATCATTGCTTTAATTGAATTGTTATCATTCCGCTGTGGCTTCGTTTGTTCTACATTTAATTGAGGGTTGCAGAGGCTGACACAGCTGTCCGGGTTGTTTACTAACAAATTAGGTTTTCCTGTCTTGTTTATACATTCGTTTTGTCCAATACTTACACAAAACATCCCTGTCATTCTGTTTTTAAATGTATATCGTTTGGGCTTGGACATTTTTATGATGGCACATTTCACATTAAAACTTAATTACACAAGTCTGTTGAAAGTATTGAAAATACCTACAAATATACAATCATAAACAAACTATTGTATCGCCATTGTGTATAGTCTATGTAGCCACTTATTACACTTGTAGGAAATCAACATTCCCTTCGAGGATTAATTATTACACTTAGTACCGGATATACCTGTACGTGCATTGTGGGTAATAACAGGTGAGCGACCATGTGGTTTTTTTATTTTCTTTATTTCTTAACTATTACTTCTTTCACTAACTGGCATCTCTCTCAAATCTCTTGTGTAAGCATGTTGTTCGAAAAATTGTGACTGGGTCGATTACCTTGCTTTCTGTCCGGTTTATGATATTTCAGTGAGATAGCACTTAAGAGTGTTTCTATACTTTGTAGACACCTCTCCGTAAGAACTTGGATGCCCTTTCCTCTTAAAATTCTAAAGATGTTTACAATAATTGACCTTGTCTGTTCTCTACGTTGTGAATAAATGAAACACGGCCCCATATTTTTTCGTTGAGTTATAGAAACTTTTCCGTTTGACGTTTCATAGCGCCAAATCATTCTTGCTAACAACGAACTCATTACACCCTGATACTAAGGCGAAACGATAAGTGTTCTTAAATGATCAGAATAGGTTTGTAAGAGATTTGAACTGTATCTGTATGTTATTATTGCATCTTCGTTAGTACAGATCACTCATACGACATTTGGCTACCCTTCAAATCCATTAGTTATCACCTGTTTAACGCAGACACGATTTAACGTAATTAGTCCTTTCATATTGATTTTTTTTCAAAAGATTAGAAATGCAGTTTTACACACATGTGAAGTGCATCACACTAGTATAACCCAGTATAACTCGCCGGAAAACTCGTGGATATTCCGTATTTTGTATAGCCCCAGTATAATTCAGCGGTTACTTTACGGACATTCCGTATTTTTTATAACCCCAGTATAATTAAGCGGTCACTCTACGGATACTCCGTATTTTGTATAACCCCAGTATAATTAAACGGTAACATTACGGATATTCCGTATTTTGTATAACCCCAGTATAATTCAGCGGTAACTTTACGGACATTCCGTATTTTTAATGACTTCAATATAATAAAGCGGTAACATTACGGATATTCCGTATTTTATATAACCCAAGTATAATTAAGCGGTAACATTACGGATATTGCGTATTTTATATAACCCCAGTATAATTAAGCGGTAACATTACGGATATTACGTATTTTCTATGATCCCAATATAACTAACTGGTAACTTTACGGATATTTCGTATTTTATATAACCCCAGTATAATTAAGCGGTAACATTACGGATATTCCGTATTTTCTATGATCCCAATATAACTAACTGGTAACTTTACGGATATTCCGTATTTTATATAACCCCAGTATAATTAAGCGGTAACATTACGGATATTACGTATTTAATATAACCCCGGTCGAACAAAGTCTTTTAACAGCTTTTTAAGAATTCAATTTGACATGGGGTCGCCTTATTTTGTTTATAAAACAAAATAAGGCAAAGGATGCAGATTGTTTTGGTGAATTTGTGTTTTAATAAAAAACAGAAAACTAATTATCAGCCATTATAAAGTGAAAATATTTCATCACCATAAGTTCAACGTAACCATTGTTAGAATTGTCTAAAAACCATTTATTTATTTTTTGCAAACTTCAGTGAATGTTTCGAGAATAAACCACATAATTGTTATAATCTTTAAATCTGAAAGTACAGTATGGCTTCATATTGCAGTTGACACGGAGCGAATGAAATTCTACACTTCTGATGAAACATCGCTGATCTTTGATGTCATTCTCTCCCAAAGGTCCTTGTGGTTCTCGCCAACATGTCACTGTATACCAAATAAACCAGAAATATTGCAAAATATACAGAAATGAATTGGCAAGGTCTCAACACACAAACACCAAATGCAAAATTAATTCCCCTCATTCTTTATTTAGAATAATACTGCAAGCCTCGACATAAGCGTGTTATCTATATCGCCATGTTTGTTTTATAAACGTTTCCATATTGCAAGGGTCTGAAATACAAAGATCAGATATATTTTCCGAAAATGAAAAGGTCACATAGAACCAACCGATGTTCTTTCTTTTTATAACAAATGGTTTTGATTGTCCCTTAAATTGAGGAAATTCCTTAAGTTTTTTCATAAGAAAGTATTGTTTGAGTTCGGGAAAAATCTTACTTGTGAGTTTAGGAAATGCTCCTGGAATCCAATACTGCTTTCCCATTGGAAAACTTGAAGAATAGCATTACGTCATCGAACCCTCGTTAATAGGACGTGAAACACAAACAAACCAAACCAAATTCGTAACACTAGGGCTTGTTTATATAACATACCTTGTACCGATTAGTTTCACCTACTTGGAGCTGAATAGTTCACAAATAATACATATCTCCGCGAAAACACAAAAGCCGCAGGGAACGTGATGAACCATTTACCATAGATAATTCGGTCTTTGCCGGAAACGATAGCTCTAAACATTAAAATAACAATGTGTATGTAGTTCTGTGAAAAACTCTTTCTCTCAAAAAGTCGAACAATAGCGTCAGTTCACCGCTTTGGATACCAAGATTTACACAAATGCTTTCTGACAAGCCCGTCTTAAAGTTGATGTGGCAACATAACCAGAAATACGCTAGAGCTGCCAAGATTTCAAGAAGACCATTTATACAACGGTCTTCGGAACAGTAAAACGTGCGTATAGTTTGCACGGTCTATTGTTTTGGCACTCCTAGACATGATTTGTTTTAACATTTTGCGACAAATCCTCTGAAAATGTTTATAGAGAAATGAAGAGGCACATTATTACCTTGGCAGAGAGACTATAACAAAGATTTAAGTTCGTACCTAACTCCCACTAGGTTTAAACCTGGTGAACGTAGATGACCTACTAGAACAATGTGTTTGCGATGAGGCCTAATAATTACAAATCATCATAATGGCTTTGTTGTTTGTACTAAACTATCCATCTTAATTAATTCTAATCAACATAATAGGTAATCAATTTACCTTCCTTTTTTATTTTAAAGACAGTTTAGTTGCAACAGTTGCTAACAAGTCTAAACTCGTTAGCATCAAATGCATACCACCAGACAAAGGCTTTGTAAGTATGTGGTATTTTTGAAGATTTTAAAATGTATTTCATTTCTGTCCTGCGTAATTGTCCTTTTCCCGATCAAATAGAAAATAGTTTTCACATCTGTACATGCAGTTGAAATAACTTGTTTGCAAGCTTCTGTTGTATGTTTTCGCTATCGTTATTGTTGTTTCCTGTGAATAGATAAAGGGTTTATTATTTTCATTTTTCATAACATTTGTTTTTTAACTTATTGCTTATATTGCTTGATAATACTTTCTTATCCATTTAAGTTGATAAGTGCATCTTAATAACATTAAGTCAATAAAAGGAAGAAAAAAAAAGAAAAAAAAGCCTGCTTAATCAGTACATTTATCAACATTTGAAATATAACATTTTAAAGATTTGTTAAAATTAACAAATATTGTGTTTTTTCCTTCATTTATGTATATTAGTCCTGATGACGCATTGATAGCTTTAATAATATCGTAGACCTAAGAAAGAAAACACAATAAGATGTGAAAATAAATGAGTATTTTTATCGTCAAACTAACCAGTCTCTCAAAACCGAATCTGGTTCTCCGTTAAAGTGATCTTCATCATCTCCCGTCTTTTTCAGGCAAATTTCGTTTCAAAGTATTTCCATCTCATTAGAATCATAATAAAACTCATGACATAACAATTGTTGTGGAAATACTTTTTTAAAAATCTAGTTAACGTGTCATTAAGCTTATGAAATATAAATTTGTAATTAACAAAACACTTGTACTTCTGTACACATCGCTCTAATGAAATAGATAAAACAGCTTATGAAGACCTTGAGTTTAAGTTGTGGCATTACCTCACAGGGATACCTGTGTTAAGTACATTGTTCTACACAACTGTAACAGTTGTAATTATTAGAAGGAAGATAAAAGGTTAGAGTGGATTTTTTCACGGTTAATGATGGCTTACATCTTTTGGGCTTCCATTTTTTCTGAAATGCTTTCTTTTTTCTCAAAGTGATATTCCAATACTTGGAAGAAATGGTGTGCACGGTAACACGTTTTATTGCACTGGTTTAGATTCATTAACTATGGAAGACAATCAGAGTATGGATCCTGATCGCACACTACTTATATATATTCGTTATTTTAATGTACATTTTACATGTCCATACGTAGCCAGAGTTTCAACCAGAAGAGACCAAATTTACTCTGCAGTATTCCTCCGATCTTCATCATTACCTTTTATCTTCTATTTCGGTTTCTGTCATTTGTAAAGACCTATTTATTGCTTTAGAAAAACGAAATAAATACATGGATTTGACTAAATAAAATATATTGACGAATGCAGGAACGGATTCTTCTACAAGAAGACCTGGGTTGTACTCGGTACCTATTGGGGGGATGAAAATGTTTTTCTTATTTTTCGACTGTCGAATTTGTTCTTTGTGCGTTAACGGATTAATCACTATACGCTTTTCTTTTTAATATACGACACATTCTATATGACTGACAATAGTTAACCAGCTCCCACACAATTGCCCTGACGAGGTTCCATAGCTGAGATCCCTGTTTCATTCTCTGTAGAGAGTTTTTGTCTGGGAAACATCTGTGCAAAAAGCGTTAATGTAGACTGTATTTATGTTACCAATAAACGACGCACCATGCTAAAAAGGAATCTTACGATTGAATAATGTGCTCTAAGATTGTTTTATATTGTCTTTTTTATTGTTAATGAAGTGTATGGGTTTTTGCCCGTTTGTTCTGGCGTTGCAATCAGCATGCTTTGAAGACCTTTAAAGTTCATTAGGGCCGTGTAGCTCTAACAAAGTTGAATTGTTTTTCATATTATTTTTGTTTATTCGTGTTATATGCTAAATAAATCAATTATTACAGCTTTTCAATAGATTTTTCCATTAATACATCATCCCTAACAGTATCTGTCCGATTCATCTTAGCATTTAACTTAACAAGTAATGGTGTCAGAAATAGTGCTGATAGAAACCGTTTGTTTTTTGTTAAATTGTGTATGATCTATCGCAGAACCCTCGCTGTGTGTAATTGATGTGCTTTTTTACAAGAAAATAAAACTTATCCTAGAGGTGAATTCTGCCAAGCTAGAACATGATGTATAAATAAAATTGGCAAGGTGTCAGAAATTCAGAAATTGACAGCGTAAGAAATGTAATAAAAGACGTATTCGATGCACATTTCGTTTGTATCAATACTTCTCACAATCTAAAGTTGCACATGATCCATTTTATCTTATGTATTGTTACATTTGATCTGACATACGTTTTGAAATTTATATAAAAGCATGGTTATGTTTCATTCCTAACTTATCACGGATCGAAGTAGTACTATCAGCAATGTCGAATGGATAGACATAATATAGGATATTATGGATAGCCACTTGTGCAAATAGAACATCTATCCTTCATATGGGTTCTTCAAGTACGCTTGCAATAACCAGATATTTCCTATTTGTTATTTCTACGATTTGTTTTCTTTTTTTAAGGGAGGGTGGGTGCGGGGATGGTGGCTACAGTTGGGGTTTCGGTGTTGTGTGTTTTGTTTATTAATGTATTGACGTAAAGAGCTGGTTGAGGTAAGATAGGTGATATTTGTTGGGCACTAACGACCTGTGAATGCATAAACTATGACCTTACTGATGTACAAGATACATACCTTTACGTAGTAACGGTTATTATTCATGTTTCACAAACAAAAGCAGACAGACACTGATGATGGAAGACTTGTAAGATAAACTCTTCTTTGTTGAAAAGTCAAGGTCTTAGCTTGCTTTATAAATGTATTTTAAATTGCGCATGAAGGTCGTTTATTGCCAACGTGTGGATATTAGTTTTTTATAGTTTCTTTATTAGATATGAACTCCATCATAAACGCCTTCGAAGTTAACGTATTAACCATTTATCGTGTTTGGCAATATACAATCTAGTTGCTCCGTACTTTTGGAATGCAGACAATTTGGGATCCGGAAATTCTTTAAATCAAGACTCAACACAAAGATAAATTGTTATCTTTTAGAAAATTGAAATATAGCGATAAAAACCTATTAATTAATAGTTTGTAAAGAAGCGGGACTTTGGCGAATCTTAGTCTAATAAGGTTATAGTGAAAGTGGTAATTGTCGCCTGTGAAATTGTTGGGGTTATGAGCCTTAACACTGTACGCAGCGTGGAAATGTTCACGTTCGCCAGAGCTCTGAAACTTATATATTCTACATATCTACAATTTATAAATGAACATTTTCGTGTGGATATTTTCGCGCTAATTTACTCAACCCAAAAACATCGACTTTTACAGTATTTGTTTTACATGTAATCTGGGCTCGTCTTGAATAAACAACGCCACTCCATCAATGATCTCGTTGTTTCACAAGATTTTCGTTAAATATAGAATGAAGAAATCTACTTTATTCATATTTCAACCGAAAATGACAAATGTTAATTTCAATATCAATATGTACACAGTAAATATGCATGATCCGTATTTGTACGTGTACAATGTTTGTGCACGCGGAAGCAATTCCAACATACTGGCAAAATGCCATTATGATTTAAAAAAGTGTTTTAAGATAAGCTTGCGTGATGTGTATACTTTTAATTCGCATGAGCAGTGCTCACTTTCATTCCACCGATATGTTTTACAGTTTACGACCGAATTCATGCTTTTCCTAGGATATCGGTATTCTAATGGCCTTATCTTTTCAGGCTTACAAGAAAAGCGGACATATTACAACTATTCATCGCCTACATAGGAGCTTATCGAATATACAATACTGTTATTTTATTGTCTATATGAATTTCTCATCAATATCAAAGGGGAAAAAAGTATGCAATTATTTTTCTTTCTTAAGGAGGATTCTAGAACACATTGCAGACATGATAAGAATCCAATTAAGGAACAACAATTGTCTGTACATACCAGGGATACGAGTTGTGGCAGGTATCGAGAGTGCATGTCTTTTGTAACAACAATTGGCAAAGTTGTTGCATTGAGATATCTACGTGATCACCAGAATCACTAGCGTAGACAAGTATCCTTCCGCCATTTGCTAGCTTGAAACTACACGCAAAACAATTTTGTTTCGATACTGATGGAAATGTGTCGCGTTTGTTTCCCTTGTTACAATGTTTAATGAAATTGTATAGTGCCTAGCTGTA
Source organism: Chlamys rubida (assembly GCA_032359455.1). Taxonomy (NCBI): domain Eukaryota; kingdom Metazoa; phylum Mollusca; class Bivalvia; order Pectinida; family Pectinidae; genus Chlamys; species Chlamys rubida. Next base: position 1,154 of record JAUMHH010216412.1, on the reverse strand, counting down.
GATAGTGCTGGCTGTTAGATAGTGCCTGGCTGTAGATAGTGCCGGGCTGTAGATAGTGCCGTGCCTGGCTGTAGATAGTGCCGTGCCTGGCTGTAGATAGTGCCTGGCTGTATGTAGTGTCTGGCTGTAGATAGTGCCTGGCTGTAGATAGTGCCTGGCTGATAGTGCCTGGCTGTATATAGTGCTGGCTGTAGATAGTGCCTGGCTGTAGATAGTGCCTGGCTGTATATAGTGCTGGTTGTAGATAGTGCCTGGCTGTTTGATAGTGACTGGCTGTAGATAGTGCCTGGCTGTATGTAGTGCTGGATGTAGATAGTGCTGGCTGTATATAGTGCCTGGCTGTATATAGTGCTGGCTGTAGATAGTGCTGGCTGTATATAGTGCCTGGCTTTATATAGTGCTGGCTGTAGATATTGCCTGGCTGTAGATAGTGCCTGGCTGTAGCGAATGAATATCGCGGTTCATAGCTTTGTTTAAAACTGTTACAGAAACAATTTATGACCTGCCGGGAATAGCGCTACGATATAAAAAAAATAACAGATATTTACAACAGCACCAATATTAATTAACTAAATCCGAGCTAAAAGGTGATAAAAAATTCTAACTCGAGGAACCAAGGAAATATCATACGTCAAAGTGAAGACAAAAATTGGGACTAATGAAAAACAAAAGGAAAGACATTTGGCACCGAGAAAACACGAAATAAAAATGAAAATTTAACAAAATGAGCATAAATCATACATAAAATGACACAACAACAGGAACACAGGAGATACCAATGCCAAAGTAAACACAACAACATGAACACAGGAGATACCAATACCAAAGTAAGGACAACAACAGGAATACAGGAGATACCAATGCCAAAGTAAACACAACAACAGGAACACATGAGATACCAATACCAAAGTAAGGACAACAACAGGAATACAGGAGATACCAATACCAAAGTAAACACAACAACATGAACACAGGAGATACCAATACCAAAGTAAACACAACAACAGGAACACAGGAGATACCAATACCAAAGTAAACATAACAACAGGAACACAGGAGATATCAATGCCAAAGTAAACACAACAACAGGAACACAGGAGATACCAATGCCAAAGTAAACACAACAACATGAACACAGGAGATACCAATACCAA